>CABFOV010006297.1:5977-22456 GCA_902141375.1 Timema poppense | reverse complement strand
AAATGGAGGACCTACAGTTTAACGTGGAATCCGAACCACGGTGGAGGCCTGGCATTCCCCACATTCACAAGATGTCTTGTCAGAGGTGAAGGAAGGGTTTGGTAATCAGATAAATCTTTGCCGGGACCGAGGATTGAACCCCAGCCGCCAGCATAGAAGTCTGACACCTTACCCCAACACTTTTTAAATGGAGAGAAAGAGTTGTCATTATATTCCAGGATACCCTTGACAGATATTCAAGAAATTTTAAGGTCATCATGTGAAGAAAATTAAATTCTATTCTTATACTGGAGCAATATTTTATTTATTTTGACAAAAAAAAAAGTTTGCCATGAAAACTGCAAAAACACTGTCCGTCCCCCCTAAAGTGCGTAGACAAGGGCTAGTGAAACTTTTTTTTTTCAGCCCACGTGCCCAATGTGTCAATAATTTTCCGGTAAAACTATTTCGTGTACCCATAAAATTATTATTTTATTTTATTTTCTAAGCATCATGTCTTATTACCCATTCTTGTGATACTCATATTTACTGATTACCTTAATGTGTTACGGATGGGAAAGGTTGAATTTATAAGAAGCGTACCCTCATTTGCGTGGATGGAGAGGGGAAAAAACTGTTTAGGAAAAAACTCCCTCGGTACACCCAACTGGGATTTGAACCCTGATCTTCCAGTCATAAGCCGTATAATCAATTTCAAAAGGGGTGACCTGGTGGTCTAGGGGTAAGTTGTCAGACTTCTGTGCTGGCGGCTGGGGTTCAATCCCCGGTCCCGGCACAGATTTATCTGATTACCTAACCCTTCCTTCACCTCTGACAAGACATCTTGAGAATGTGGGGAATGCCGGGCCTCCACCGTGGTTCGGATCCCAAGTTAAACTGTAGGTCTTTCATTTCATCTCACAATTACCCTACCATTACACATTAGCGTAAGTGCGTATAACCCGAACGGGTAGTAAGACGCGATACTAATAATAATAATAATAATAATAATAATAATAATAGTAATAATAATAATTTCAAAAGTTATGCAATCACATATTCAAATAATTAAGAATACATTTGTTTAGAGGTTTATTAGGAAAACTATTTTAAAAACCAAATAGGGCAATGCCTTTTAATTCGTAATAAGAGATAAAGTTTTATAAATCACACTCAATTTATAACTAATACTTGACAAGAGACAAAAACACGTTTTGCATAAACGAACCTATTTATTATACGTTCTGAACAGAGTTGAGCGGAAACCATTAGACGATCTATGCTGAGGAATGTGATGGACAACGTGCTGAGGTTTGTCTGACGCCCGGCGGAGCTCACCTTAGTGACATTATCCTAAAAAAAAATATGAAAAAATGCAGTATTTAGTTTGTTTTTTATTTATCTATTGAATATTTACTTTTCAATTTAAGGGTTAATTTTCCAAGTTACTAATCGTCTAATTGTTTCGACTCCACCCTATACTTAGAAAATTGTCGCGAATTTTTTGCCACTGGCGTTCTGTAGGGCACGACAGAATATCCTTCAGAACACGACGGCAACTTAAACGGATGACAAAGCATAAAATGATCAATTTGTTACCGGTGATTTACAGAACGGACGGCATTTTGTAGTCGGATATCGCAGGACCTTAAACGAGTGCATAAGAGGGCCCTAATACATTTTCTCTTATTCCCCTTTGAATATGCATACTGCTACCAGCCTTGACCAAAGCCTATACCTGTTGCTGAGTGATCAGTTGGGTCGTCTATAAGTATAGGTGATCCTTGTTCGACCCCAGTGTTAGGCGTCTCACAATATTTTAATATTTGTGTATGAAGCTGTTTTCATACAAAAATAAAGTTTCCTTAGGTGCTAATACTCCTGGTGTAAAGACGCCTTTAGACATAAATAACTACAGTTCAATTCCTTAATGCTAATATAATTAGTGTAATCCACCTCGGTGGTCCCGTGGTCTAATGCGTCACTCTTGCAGTAAACTAGACTGCCGATGACTGGAAGATTGAGGTTCGAATCTCGGTCGGGTGTACTGAGGGTAGTTTTTCCCTAAATGGTTGTCCACTATCCCTCAACGAAAATGCGTATACATTTCCTATTAATATAATCGTCCTAATACTTAAAACCATTAATGTAATTAGTATATAAGCGTATAACCCGAACGGGTAGTAAGACGTGGTGCTAAATAAAAACTAGTGTAGAAGCACCCTAAGAACTCAATAATAAAAGGAACAATCCTGGCGTTAGAGCTGGGTGTGACATATTAGGTGTTCTTTTTAAGATTAAGTTGTTTTGTGAGTCGTACTTTAATAACAAAGTGTTAAAAATACTTTAAATCCCTTAAAATTATTATAATAATATTATTTATTGTTACTTCTTTTTAAATATTTATGCTTTACTACTTTTTAATTATTTTTTATTCTTATTATTATTATTATTTACTATTTTTTCTTAACTATTCATCAGTATATATGATTATTTATCTTATTTTTTCATGTAAATATATGTATTTTATAAAGTACTTGTGTAATTTTCGGTGCTGGCCTGTTATAGGTTGTACGACTTTTGGCCAGGACTATAATAAAGGAAAATGAAATTATTATTATTATTATTATTATTATTCTAGAGTAAAGTAAGTTCATGGTTAAAAATAATCTACCTTATCTGATAGTACAGTCTATTGTTGTCAAACCTGTCAGATTACGAAAATCAGAACATTCTTTTTGAGACTTGTAACAAGGTATGAGACGTGTCAAAATTATTAATAAAAAAGAAATAGGGTTCAAACTAGACAACTCTTGTTTCAAATTCTAAACAATGTTGTGATTATGTATTAATGTTTGATATGACAAAATAAACTTCCTTTGAAATTAAACCTCTTTGACGTAGCGTACATATTTATATGATGGCATACTCCAGTGTATGCTTTCATTGTTAGGTATTTATGAGGTTTTTTTTTGTGAATATACCAATGAAAGAGAATTAAATGGTCTTTGGAAACACCTGTCAAAATATCCTCTTTCATAATACTTGTATTTGATGGCCAGTAGATTTATGCAACGATCTCAATATTTAATCTGCTGGCGTATATAAACACAAACTTGCTTTGAGAATTCTTCAAATAACGACTGAGATACTTAGAAATCAATTTTATGATCAGTTTTCTTCGTTTAGTGTCCACTAAGCTTCCACAAATGTTGCTCAAATAAAACACCTAAACTTGTACGAGTACGACGTGTGTTGGAAACACTTTTAGGTTTTAAAAAAACGGAAAATGTTTTCTTATATTTGAAACAACTTTTAATTTCTTAATCGAGAAAGTAAAAACAAACTAATAATATATGTAAAACAAACATACTCCACTGGATAGTAAGATACATATTGAATTAAATAAAAATTACTAGTATTTAAGTTAAAATCATTAAAATATGTTTTAATTATATTAATATTTGTAGGACTTTTTGTATTTATACCTAATTTTATTGACTGTAAAATACAGATACCAAGATTCGTTTGGTCGAACTAAGTTTAAAATTAAATTAAAACTCATAGGTTTGGATTTAAACATAAAAAAACAACTCAAAATGATCTTTATATGAAACTATTCAGTTGGTTGTCTTTAATTAATAAATCTTTCTGAATATGGGGGTACATTTTGTACCAAAAAATCAAAACTAACAAGCAACAAAAGTTTTAAATATGCTTATACTGATCTATCTCATGTTGTCTTCTTCATTAAACTTGTCATTTGGAGAGAAATACATCGCGTTGTGTGTTTCCGACATCGCCAAGAAGTATTTTGACAAAGAAGTGCGTCTCGTACTGTCCTTTACTCGGAAGGTGAATGACCCCAAAGATACCGACGATACCACGTGCGATGATACCGACAAACATAAAGAAGAAAATCTATTAATAAACAGAAGGGCCTTTGAAGATGTCGAAGAAGAAGGCTCTTCAAGTCAACAACACCTTTTGATACATCTTAATTCTCTGGCGCGATGGTCAATAATCATTTCCAAAACGGACAAAGGTCGGCCAATGGCGATACAGCTGAAGGGGGATTCCAAAGGTGACAGTTATTACGTAATTTGGATGGACCGGGTCCCTTGTAAAAACGACCCGGTCTTAGATCTCGCAGAGCAGCTGAGTCGATTGACGAGAGAGACTTCTTGGAGTGTATCGGCTCGGGTCGTTGTTGCTCTCATAACAGAAGAAAGTGAGAAAAATTTGACAGAGATAATACACCATATCCTTGTAAGTTTGTTGAGGCATAAAGTTGAGAATGTCATAATTGTTACTCGATCTCCTGACCCAAACAGCTACCAAGCCCTCCTGGATATCTACACGTGGTCATCCCATAGGGGTGGAGGCAACTGTCAAAAGGATAAATACGACCTGGTGTTACTGGACCAATGGAGAACAGAAGTATCAAAAGGACAGTTCGTTAACAACAGAAATCTGTTCCCATCTAGAGTGCCAAACAATTTCTACGGCTGCCCCATCACATTTTCCACATTTCCGATCAAACCATACATAATATCACCATATCACGGCGTCGACTCTGAGAACAAGACCTTCTTGGGCTACGAGGAAGGGTTAGACATACGGATGATACAGACACTGGCTCAGAAGAGGAACTTCAGCGTGGTTTTCCTACCCCCTCCAGCAGAAAACGCCAATTGGGGGATCAAGCTTTCAAACGGAACGTGGACGGGCGTCGTCGGTGAAGTTCTTCAAGGAAGATCAGAATTTGGATTATGTGGTTTGATGGCGAAGGCCGTCCGATTTGATATTTTGTCGGCGTCTTACGCTTACATGATCGATCAGATTGTATGGGTGGTCCCGCGGGCTAGGCCAGTTCCTCACTGGAAGAGTCTTTTCATTATATTCCCGTGGAACATTTGGCTGTTGATAGCAGGGGCTGTCGTCGTGGCGACATTCTTCCTTCATTTTCTGGGATGTAGAGAGCAGACCGAATGGGAGGACTACAGAAGCATAGCAGAATGCCTAACGCAGGTCTGGGGTGCAGTCCTGGAGACACCCGCTGCGATAATGCCTCGCACGAATTCCATGAGAGCGTTCTTCATTTTTTGGGTGCTGTTTTGCATGCAGGTATACAGAATATTAGCTGCAAGCAGCCGGTTTTACCCAGATGAAGCTGGGTCTGAAATTTTTCCTTGGGTTCGAGGCTAAAATTTCTCCTTAGATTTGAGATTGAAATTTTCCCTTGGATTTGAGGTTTACATTTCTCCTTGGGTTTGAGGCTAAGACTTTTTCTATGGATTTGAGATAGACATGTTTTTCTTAAATTTGAGGTTTACATTTCTCCTCGGGCTTTAGGATAAAACTTCTCTATGGATTTGAGTTTTACATTTGTCTTTGGGTTTGAGGCTAAAACTTTTCTATGGATTTGAGATAGACATTTTTTCTTAAATTTGAGGTTTACATTTCTCCTCGGGCTTTAGGATAAAACTTCTCTATGGATTTGAGTTTTACATTTTTTCTTAGATTTGAGTTTTACATTTCTCCTTGGGTTTGAGGTTAAAACTTTTCTATGGATTTGAGGTTGAGATTTTCCCTTTGATTTTAAAGTCGAAATTTCTCCTTGAGGGGAAAATTTCTCTTTGGGGACAACCCTAGATAGAAAAACCATTAATACTACCATTACATTCTGATTGTGAGCAATGGGCACTTCATTTGCATCACAAAATGATGCTCATGCGTCTTAAGGTATAAGACATGCCTTATATGTCGAGTAAAATAAATACTCCTTATTCGAACACCCTCAGGTTTCCCTAGGTACAGGCAGTCTATCCTAAGAGTTGGCAAGTTTACTTTTCTCAGTCTCACTTCAGTGGAGTTTATATAATACAATGCCATAATATAAACAGTCAAGGTAAGACTACTACCCTTCAGGGTAAATGGAATAGACGAATGGTACGTATGCTAAATTTAGACTTTTTTTGATTTCTTGAATTTAAAGCTACATATTTGATAAATATATTCATATAATTAATAGACAGATCTATTTAATTAAAATTTACCTCATGATAAATCTACTCTTATTTAATAATCTGATTGTATTTAAATATGTTTTAGTATTAATTGAAGAATTTAAGGGGTAATTTGATATTAAGAAACCCATTTCGGTGGTCAAATGGTCTAAGCTCTAAGGCATCACTTTTTCAAAAGGGTTCGAATTTTGGTCAGGTGGTTCTTCCTAAATGATTTTCCACTCTCCATCCACACAAATAAGGGGGTAAACTTCATAAACCCTAACATATTGACGTAATTAGTTAATATTCGTAAAACCCGAATGAGTATTGAGAATTGGCAACAGTAAAAATTGAGAACAAAGGATTAATTATTTGTCATCGCATCATAAAAATTATGCAAATTTATCCGCAGAGTTTTATCACTGAATATATGCCTTCCATTCAGCTTTACCGTGATGTATCCCACTATGGCGACATCTTATAAGCTACACATGGAGGAACTAACCAAGGAAAACTTGCTAACTCTCAGGTTAACGAAGATTATATAAAACAGCCTAGTGTTTATGCCTGGGAAAAATACAGCTTTAAATGTCACACCACCCTAGAACCGCTGAGAACTTACTCGACAGTTTTTTTTTGTCTCAGATAAGCATCGCCTACCAGACCTTCCTCGTGAGCTTCTTATCCAACCCGGGCTTCGAACACCAGATAACCACCGTCGAAGAAATCATGAGCTCGGGCATGGAGTTTGGCTTCCACAGCAATTTCAACTTCCTGTTTGACGATTCGTCGTCCTATTCCAGGATGATAATGAACAAACGCGTCTTGACCCCGGACATAGATCTGTCCCTGGAAAGAATAGCTAACAGAGGTGACTTCGCGGGGGTCATACCCAAACTTTACGCGAAATACTCCATCGCCGAGAATTACCTGGACTCCAAGGACGACCCTTTGATAAAAGTCTTAGACGGCGCCATCACCACCTACGGCGTTGTCATGTACACTCAGAAGAACAACAACTTGTTGGAGGTACTGATTTGTCTGAATCTGATTAAAATTAATATGCACAGTGTTGATTAAATGATTATACTCTTTATTTGCACCGCACTGTACTATATTGATAGTAGTGCAATATTCTTTTGAACATTTGTTAAATAATTTATTCAATTACATTATTGGTATAGGGATGAGGAGGAAATTATTATTATTATTATTATTTTATGACCACGTCCTACTAACCGTTCGTATTATAAACATATGTAATAATTCGTGTAATTTGTCATGGATGAGTAAATTTGAATTTAGAGGAAGTGTACCCGCATTCACGTGGATTGGAAAACCACTTGTGACAAACCACCCTCGTTTCTCCCTGTTTGAATAGCAATGCAAAATATTTATGAAAGATTGCGGCATTCCACAATACGTCAATTGCAGGCTTTCATTCTTTCCGAAGTTGGCCATTTTGAACCCTTATTATAATGTTAAACAGCTCCACATTACTGTAGTACAAATATGACTATAGTTATAAAACATGGTCAAATGGGGCACATATTTGTTTAAACTTTTCTCATTGCTTTTCAGTAACATGTCCACCATTAAAGTCGGTCCCATATGTTACGGAACACCCTGTATATATATTGGGTCATATAATGTAATAAAGGGTTGGTCAATGTTTAACCTAAGCGCAACATCTGATTGGCAATATCTCAGCTACCCAGGCGGCACCCTTAACGGACGATTTCGCTCGCAGGTAATGGACGCTATGCTGTCCCGAATGGTCGAGTCAGGATTCATTCTCAAATGGCACCGCGACGTCGAGGCGGCGTCCATCCATGGTTCTTCCGGGTCACGTGACAAGGAGGACGACGGTGTCGTGGTGCTCACCATGGCACACCTTCAGGTAACGTGTCACGGTCATTCCTTTTAGCAACAACATAGTTCCTTTGTGTTCATACGGAAAGTCTTGTCGACAGGTTATTTTGCCTTCTCCAAATTGAGTCCCACGTTATGTCCTATCAGCAGTCTACATTTTCCTGATCCTCAAACTTTATATTCTTCTTGTTCGGAGGCCATCCACCAGTTGCAATCTATCCTCTTCGTGAATCCCTTCTCCCTTTCACCGTGCACCTTCCACGACATCACACACTGATAATGTGACCCACCCACTTGGCCTTTCTTCGAGTAATCACCTGCATGATTGTTATATTTTCATTTACTCTTCTTAGTACTTCTTCATTAGTCACCCGATCCGTCCACTATACCACCTCTATTCTCATCTCAAATATTTCCAAATATTTCCACCCCTCTTTCATCAAGATTATTTTTTTTTTATCTCCACCCGTAACACTTCACCAGTTACTTCCTCATCTCCTGGTTCGGTTATTACTAACTAATTATAATACAAACACAACAGACAAACAACTATTCATTAATATTCCACTCCTTGAAATAAAGCAAATCTAACTGCACAAAAATCAATTTGCGTCAATGTCAGGCGTCGAACCAGAGATCTTTAAGTTTGAAATCTGATGCCCTATTGGCAGAGATAAAAGTGTCTAACCGGTTCTGGCATTAGAGTGTAATAATTCAAGACCAGCTACTGCGATGGTGTGCCTTAGAGTGCTGTCAGGGTCAAGAATTCAAGGCTAGCTACTACGATGGTGTACCTTAGAGTGCTGTCAGGGTCAAGAATTTAAGGCTAGCTACTACGATGGTGTACCTTAGAGTGCTGTTAGGGTTAAGAATTTAAGGCTAGCTACTACGATGGTGTACCTTAGAGTGCTGTCAGGGTTAAGAATTCAAGGCTAGCTACTGCGATGGTGTGCCTTAGAGTGCTGTCAGGGTCAAGAATTTAAGGCTAGCTACTACGATGGTGTACCTTAGAGTGCTGTCAGGGTTAAGAATTCAAGGCTAGCTATTGCGATGGTGTGCCTTGGAGTGATGTCAGGGTGCACAGTCCCTGCTAAAAATGCACCTATGGTATGCACTCACCTCCACTCTGTCCCTATTTGACCAATCACGCATAGGCTATTCTCTACATGGAAATGTAAGTATTTTGATACCTGGCCAATGAATGTTCTACCGGGCGATGAAAACACATCACAGGTACAGTTTATACTAACTCTGCCAACCCTGTCAACATTTCACGACACGATCCTGAATTACTGTAGTTCCCACAGTCATCCCTCTTGATGATAGTGAGGCAGTGATCTTACAAGCAACTTGATTCCTGTGTTTTCGTAGGGAGCCTTCTCTCTCTTGGGAGTGGGACTATCACTGTCCAGTCTAGTGTTCCTGTGGGAGCTACATCACTACTAAGAAGAATACTAGCAAGATGCAGTGATCCTCCAATCGTAGTAGTGTTCACGTCACTGTCCAGTCTAGTGTTCCTGTGGTAACTACATCACTAGCACCAAGAAGAATACTAGCAAGATGCAGTGATCCTCCAATCGTAGTAGTGTTCGTATCACTGTCCAGTCTAGTGTTCCTGTGGGAGCTACATCACTAGCACCAAGAAGAATACTAGCAAGATACAGTGATCCTCCAATCGTAGTAGTGTTCGTATCACTGTCCAGTCTAATGTTCCTGTGGGAGCTTACATCACTAGCACCAAGAAGAATACTAGCAAGATGCAGTGATCCTCCAATCGTAGTAGTGTTCGTATCACTGTCCAGTCTAATGTTCCTGTGGGAGCTACATCACTACAATCAGAAGAATACTAGCAAGATGCAGTGATCCTCCAATCGTAGAAGTGTTCATATCACTGTCAAGTCTAGTGTTCCTTAGAGAGCTACATCACTACCTCTAATAAGAATACTAGCAAGATACAGTGATTCTCCAATCGTAGTAGTGTTCGTATCACTGTCCAGTCTAGTGTTCCTGAGGCAGCTACATCACTACAATCAGAAGAATACTAGCAAGATGCAGTGATCCATGGTTCCCAAGCAGACTCAAGCGTATATGAGGGTCCCTCGTCAATTCTGGCTGAGCTAGGAGTGATAACCACTAAACCAATCTTGCCCCTAGCTTGGCCGTGGTTGAATTTGATTTAATCACTGCCTATCACTAACTCTAACTATCTTCGTAATAACCCACCAAACGATCGATCAACCAGTATATTAGCTTGATACGAGATTACACTAGAACCATAAATCGTGTCGTATTCACTTTGCAACAACACAATTGGGACCATTTTAATACAGTAGTTGTGGTCTCTTTATTTTATAATTAATTATTTTTAAATTTTATTGTATTTAAAAAAAAAAATGTGTCTCTTGTTTCAATGCCACTGTTTTAAAAAAAATATAAAGTAGAATACGGAAAACCGCACCACAATTAAACATTTGATTCATGTTGCACGGACTCACGGATAATACCTAGTTTAGGTAGATAATGCAATACCTAACTCGGTGGTGTGGTTGACTAACGCTCTAGTTTCGTGTAGAGCCAGACTGTCGAGGACGGGAAGTTCGTGGTTCGAATCTCGGTCGGGTGAACTGTGGATGGTTTTTTTTTTCTCCCCCCCCTACCTTCACGCAAATGTGGGTTCACTTCCTCTAAATATAAACTTCCCAATTCCTAATCTAATAGCGTAGTTAGTACAGAAGCGTATAGCTCGAGCGGGTAGTAAGACGAAGTGCTTAGTGGGAAAAAAAGCCACTACAGCCGGCGAGGAAGTCTAAATCGTTATCAGGCCACAAAGCTTAAAATACAATTGTCTGTGTCGTTTTCTAGAACGACTTCTCTATTCTGTCCAAGCTTGTGCTCCCTTTCGCCTTTCACCTACAACCTCACTTTGTCATGGCAATAAGAAAAAGGCGAAAGAAAGCTACGAAAATTCTTATCTCAAGGTAAAGAGAAAGCTTGCAGCTTGTTCCCAATTTTTTTTAAATGTTCTGTTGTGAGCCTATCAAAAAAATACTGTATTTGTTAGAGAAAGGCTAAATCTAGAGCCCTTTTTTTCATCAAGCCTAGTCTTATAGCTCCATAGCACAAATATTCTTCAAAAGTCATTGAAAATGAGCTAAA
Source organism: Timema poppense (assembly GCA_902141375.1). Classification (NCBI taxonomy): domain Eukaryota; kingdom Metazoa; phylum Arthropoda; class Insecta; order Phasmatodea; family Timematidae; genus Timema; species Timema poppense. The sequence continues at coordinate 11,438 of CABFOV010006297.1, read as the reverse complement.
GTCACATTTACCTACAGTTTAAAATAAAATTCAAACTATAGGCGTGTTAAGGGAAAATAACTTTGTTGGAATCTTTTGAATTCATTTTGTTGTGAACCAGATTTTTAAATAGCTCATCATAGAACTAAATATTGCGTTATATCTGAACGTCTGCGTGGCAATTTATTGCTTACAGAGGCGGCCCCCTTAAAATACACATCACTTAGCACGTGGATGTCTAATGCTCCTTGATTTGAAGGGGGAGGTATTTAAAGTTTAAAGATGATGACAATCAGAACACTCCTTAAAAAACTGATCGACGTCTTCTGAAATTGGCAAGGCAATGCCATGATACAAACGTTTCTTCAAATTGTAAAACACGTGATGAAAAAATATTATAAAATAAAATACTTTTGTATGAAGTGAAACCTTGCCTCACAATTTAATTTATATATATAGGCCTATATATATATATATATATATATATAATTATATTATTGTTTAATAATACTGGAATATTTATACTTATTTACTTTCACTGCCAACAATATGATTTACTTGTTGTACATTTAGATTTCTTTGGAATAATTAAATGTCTTATATTCACATGTATTGTTATTTTTCACATAAATACTGTAATGTTATTTTAACCATTTTATCTATGTAAACCATTTATTTTTATAGTTATAAGGGTGCACTCCAGCAATAAATTTTGGATTGGAATAACAACTTAAAGTTTATTTCATGGGTATAATTTAATTTTTGCTATGCACACAATTAATTTAGCAAGGGGTGAAAAAATATTGGTGTATTTTGTTTTGGTCATATGTTTATTTTCTCGGGAATTCGAGATTATATTTAATAGGGATGATTAAGGGTCACTAGCTTGAGTCCAGTGGTCTCTAGAACGATAGTCGACGTGTAAGCTGCTGAACTAAAGTCAACAATTAATTCAAGTGAAGTATATTATTTATTATTCCAGCTGGTGTAATTCTGAGGGTGACGCCCTACAACAACATTTTATTATAATCTATAATAAAATGGTTTACATTTTATTGACATTTTCTCGAAACCAATCATTTCTGTAGACGTCACATTATAATAATTAAATATTAATTTCATCATATTGCTATTTCCTTTATTAAATTATTTATCATTCATGTGACATTATAAAGTAACCAATTCTTAATTAAAAGATGAATAATTTTGAAGTGAGATATAATGAAAGTATTTAAAATGTGTGTTAACGATAATTTTACCACCGAGAATATATATTTCACATTACTTGATAAATGTATACATTTCAGTATATAGTTTACATCTATAAACATAAATTAATGCTATCTTACATCTTTTTGCCACCATTATCGTTTCTTTTTTGTTTCTTATTATTATGACAACGATTATTATTATTATTATCACTGCGTCTTACTACCCGTTCAGGTTATACGCACTTACGCTAATGTGTAATGGTAGGGTGATTGTGAGATGAAATGGAGGACCTACAGTTTAACGTGGGATCCGAACCACNATTATTATTATTATTAGCACCGCGTCTTACTACCCGTTCGGGTTATACGCACTTACGCTAATGTGTAATGGTAGGGTGATTGTGAGATGAAATGGAGGACCTACAGTTTAACGTGGGATCCGAACCACGGTGGAGGCCTGGCATTCCCCACATTCACAAGATGTCTTGTCAGAGGTGAAGGAAGGGTTTGATAATCAGATAAATCTGTGCCGGAACCGAGGATTGAAACCCGGCCGCCAGCACAGAAGTCTGACACCTTACCCCCTAGACCGCCAGGTCACCAAAACTAATCATACAAATGTGAACATTTGATTACCTTAAATTGTCATTTAAATTATTCATAAAAAAAATTATTTAAAAAAAAAGTGTTTAAATTCATAATCCTCCAGTGAGCTGCTCTTTTGGATCATGTTTGTATTTATATATGTAACCTTTAAATTTAAAAAAAAATCATGTGTGTGTGTAACTGCACCTCAATGTAGTATGTTAAGTTTCCATATTTGTAAACTGGTTCGCGGGTGATTGTGTGGTAATCCGACAGAGTATCTGCATGTGGTATCGTTACCAATGGGCGTGAAGAAGAAAGTTGCCCGCCCGTCCTGTTTGTTACCTGGCAATATGGCGCAACAAGAGCTAAAATAATTAAAATTATATTTATAATTGATATACATCAACTAGGAATAAAACTAAGACATTTATACAAACAATTGTAACAATAATGACCGTCTGTGACTTCTGCATATAGTGTGCGTCATGTGGTCAACACAGCAAACGTTCCGTTAATCTCAGTTTTCTAGCTCAGAGCTGCTACCTATTAATTAAAGTAGCTCATCATTTGATCTCGCGAGGCTGAGTTTGACCCCGTTACAGACACACTGATACACATAGAAAGATCTAGAAGCTTCGTGGATCGAATCCGACCTCTGGGTCCGTAGACAGGAAATATACCTATTAGACAACAAAGGTAATCACACCAAACAATAAGAGAATTATATCATCACAACAATGTTTCACACAACTCTCTGATAGAGGGAGAAATTATTATGTTTCTATCAGTACAATGTTCCACAACAATTGTGTGACGAGGAGGGAACTAATACACAACTAATCCCAACAATTTTCCACAACAATTGTGTGTTGACGAGATCAAATATAATCAAGTGTTATTCACAACGATGTTAGAAATCAATTGTGTGATGAAGAGATAAATAACGAAGTGTTATTCACAGTAATATTCCACAACAATTGTGTAGTGAAGAGAGATATATACTAATTTGTTATTCAAAATAACTATCCAAAACAATTGTGCTTTAAAAAGAGAAATAATAGAGTTTTATCAAAATAAATGTTTCAAAACAACTGCATTTTAAAAAGAGAAATAATAAAAGGTTATTCAAAACAATGTTCCAAAACATTTGTGTTTTAAAGAGAGAAATAATGGTGTTATTCACAATAATATTACTCAACAATTGTCTAGTGAAAAGAATCATACTAAAGTGTTATTCAAAATAACTATTCAAAACAATTGTGCTTTAAAAAGAGAAATAATAGAGTTTCATTCAAAGCAATGTTCCAAAACAACTGCATTTTAAAAATAGAAATAATAAAAGCTTATTCAAAACAATGTTCCAAAACATTTGTGTTTTAAAGAGAGAAATAATAGTGTAATTCACAATAATATTCCACATCAAGTGTCTAGTGAAAAGAATCATACTAAAGTGTTATTCAAAACAATGATCCAAAACAATTGTGCTTTAAACTGAGAAATAATAAAAGGTTACTCTGAAACAATTGTGTTTTAAAAAGAGAAATAATGAATGGTTAAAACACTGTTCCAAAACAGTTGTGTTTTAAAGAGAGAAATAATAGTGTTATTTACAACAACTCAAATGGAAGAAAAATGAATATTATTTATTATACTAATCCATGAAGACGTTGGTTTCGAAAGATAAAAGCATATATCGTATTTCTAGCTGGCTCTTCAATCTATTTTGAAAATACCATGTTAAGATAATTTTGCCCGCCAACTTCATTTAACTTGAAGATGCACGAAATTAAACAATACCGATAAAGAAAGGAATAATCTTTGTTCTAGAGCAAATTATGAGCAATAAAAATCGCCCCATTAAATCAGAAGTTTTTCACCTGGCCTGTAAAGGGAGGAAGCAAACATCACGTAACTACCTCGCGCATGCGCGGTAACGTAACAAGAAAAGTGAAAACGGGATCTTACTGTGTTGTTATGGAACTGTCTACGTCGACAGAAAGCACGGATCTTTCGCAATCTACAATTATTATTTTGGCAATACAAATATATAGATACTTGAGGTTTTCTTTTTCACATAAATAATCAACTATTATAGTTATTTTCATACATTCAGACGTCAAACTATGTGATATTTAGCTGTCAATTTTGTCAGATGTTATCAATACCTATAAAATAACACTAGTAATTTTAATTTTAATTAGTTATGACTTGTGAATGTGTTGAATGCCAGGCCTCCACCGTGGTTCGGATCCCACGTTAAACTGTAGGTCCTACATTTCATCTCCCAATCCCCCTACATTACAAATTAGCGTAAGTGCTTATAATCTGAACGGGTAGTAAGACGCGGTGCAAATAATAATAATAATAATTTAAATTAGTTGAAAAAAATAATACCTGGTCATGGGAATCGAACCAGGGATCTTTGAATTAGCGCACTAATGCTCCACCACTGAGCTATCCAGGCTTCAACCGAGACACAAGGTAATTCTTCACTCATTGTTTATGGCTGAGTCTGTGATAGACATGTGGAGTCATCAGCTACATATGAGCGACCAATAGTATCGCGACCACTACCATCTACGACTAGGGAGGGCTAAGTATCAAAGCTGATAGCAAAAAGATGGGTTTGTATTATATATTTAAAAGGTTCTTCCTATGAAAATTGCACTGTATGGTCTAGGATGCGTCACTACACACATTATTTCAGGCACCCGCGCTCTAGGACTGAACAAACAAACCCCTCCACACCCCGCCCCTAAGGCTTTAGCTACCCTCTTGTACCACCAGTACAGCAGGAAGGTTGGTAGTTTCCTCGTGAGGTCTTATTCACACGCGCCTTGTCGATATCTTAGAGCAGAATATGCGTGATTGGAGCATCAATTCACACGATAGCATGAATGTATGTTGAGACATAATTACTTGCAGCTTACTCAATCTTTGGCATCAGTAACTTGAAAGGTCATTGACACACTTATAAAAGTACGCTACATATCCCTATCTTGAGCTAGTTCTATCCAGTCCACCTCATTTCAGATCCATTCTAATGTTATCCTCCCATCCGCGTCTAGGTCTTCCCCCTGGTCTCTTCCCATTGGTTTTGCCAGTCAATACCTTGAACACGACTCTAGATACCTCCCTTTGTGCTGCATGTCCTGCCAACTGTAATATACAAGCCTTGATTATCCTAACAATGTCTTGTGATAAGTACAGGGTGTGTAACTCATTATGTAGCCTCATCTCCTCCCAGTATTGTCATTCCTTTTTGAACCAAATAAGCACCTTATTTTTGAACACCCTAAATTTGTTTACATCATGTAAGATAAGAGACCAATTTTAACACCTGTGAAGAACATCAGGTAAAACAATTATTGTTTTGTATTCTTATTATGAGTTTTACATTCCTTCACAGCAGGCGAGATGTCGACAACTTACTGACCGAGTGGCCATCTTTCAGTCCTGATCATGTTTTTCAGCGAACGCGTAAATCCAAAGTAATCCTTTCGGTCACACACCTGACCTGGCATTTAAGTTGGACACGGGTGACCTGGCGGTCTAGGGGTAAGATGTCAGACTTCTGTACTGGCGGCCGGGGTTCAATCCTCGGTCCCGGCACAGATTTATCTGATTACCAAACCCTTCCTTCCCCTCTGACAAGACATCTTGTGAATGTGGGGAATGCCAGG
>CABFOV010006296.1:0-28050 GCA_902141375.1 Timema poppense | reverse complement strand
TTTTTTTTTTTAAGGGCTTTTACCTCCCCCCGCTTGATGTCGTGTCAACAGAAGCCACTACATCCGACCTCTCAGCTTTGTTGGACCGATATGTTGACGTCACTCCGCGCTCTGTGCACTTAAAACTAGGTAACGAAATAGACCCTAGCAAGAGTAATTTATATCACAAATTGGACTTTGATGGTTATTTTAATTCAGTGGTAGCATGGTCTAAGGCGCTATCCTCGTGGTAGATTATACTCATTATGACGGGGTGAGCGAGATTCGAATCTCAGTCAGGTGTATTGAGGCTTGTTTTTCAAACATAAGTTTCCCCACTTTTACTCCTCGCAAATGTGGGTACACTTTTATAAATTTAACCTGCCTCACCCCTAAAACACCCAGCGTAGTTTGTACAAAAGCGTACATCCCGAATGGGTAATAAGTCACGGTGATAAAAAGAAGTTGTTTACCTCATCGATATTTACACACACACCAAACCACACACCTCTTATTCTTTCATTCTAACCCTCTCTTTATCTCTCTCTATAATATTTATAATTTGATAAGCTCATTTCAGTTAAATGAAAATACGGAAAACTGTTTAACTGATTTTGAAAATCGACCACTCATTTTTAAGGCTAGGGGTCCAGGATATCTGGAAATATAATAGCCTAAAACTAAAACTCGACTTTTCCATTGAATTTTATATATTTTCCTTCTGTATTCACAGTGACTCGTCTCTACAATCATTCTTTGGTTACATCACCATGGAAACACTGATTTGTGTATGAGTGTATATGTAAATAAAATATTTCTCTCTGGTTAAAAATAACCACTCTATTATTAACTGAGTGGTTTGGTGCAACAAATAGACAGAGAACTTGGAGGAAGATTGTTTCAAAGTTTTTATCATGTGTGAAGGGTGAAAATATAGGCTTGGATCCAATTTACACAATAAACGCTAAAAATCTATGTAAAGTTGATAGCCATTGACGAATAAATTTTTAATTAGAAAGTCGAGAGAGGGCTTATTATATCGATTTTTTCACAATAAAAAGTTTAGATTTCAATTTAGTGTAATAATCTTCAGTCATCTCTGCAACGATCCACTAGTGTATCACTACTTGACACACCCCTGTTAGTGAATATACAGCTACAGCAGTGATAAGTCACCAACAAGAGGTGACCCAGGGGTGTATCAAGTAGAGATGTTAACAGTTACTACAGAAACTTGGACGGGCCTATCTCGGGAACCATTGAATTTAGAACATATGTTCATAGGTATGCTTTGTGTTGTTTTAAGGTCTACTATCCACACCTCAGTTAATTCTAAAACAATTGCAACATCCTCTTTTGTGTGTGTGTGTGTGTGTGTGTGTGGATAGCAGACCTCAAAACAACACTTAAGTATATATATTTGGGGTCCATAAATGGTAGACCAGACAACACATTACTAATGCCTTTGCTTGCATGTACTTCCAGTATACCTTATTAGTGTGAATATCCCATAGTGGTAGTGAGATGCGATTCATGAAAAAAAAATCTAACAAATTTATATCACTTGCATTATTAACTAAATATTAATATTTTAATAGTCTAATATACCCGTTTAGGTGTCTGGATGATCTAAGGCGTCACTCTCGTCAGGGACTTGACTGTCAATTACGGGAATATCAGAATCCTGGTTGGGCTTCCTAAGGTTTTTTTCTCCTAGATTATTTTCCGTTCTTTCTCAATGCCAATGAAAGTATTATTCCTTTAAATGCCATCTTTACCCCCGCCAACATATTAATGTAATTATTACATATGCATATAGCCTGCATCGATAGTAAGAAGCGGTGTTAGAAAAAGTAATACAATAATAATTCATTGAATTCATGGTCGAAACTTTCTATTTATGACGTATGAATCAGAGTCACCCTTAAGAATGCATTCCCTCCCCTAGCGCTTGAACTTTAATAGGGCATTTCAAAGACCTTTTATAAATAGGTCTATCCCAAATGAGGCAAAAATGTTCGGATGTGTGGGAAATAAATTATTCCTTAAGAGGGATAACATAAAGGATGCTTTCATAATGTCAAAAGAGGCAGAAAAACCTCAAATTTGACATGCGTGACATCCCCACGGTTAGTGTGAGATAGTGAAAGAGGTTGAGGGCTTAACACACCCACCCTTTCTTTTCACGACGAAGAACGACAATGATACAATTTGTTTGGGTGATAGGGGATTGGTGGGGTTGGTGGTTAGGCTAAGGGTAGGTCAGGAATGATGTTAATGGACGTGGGGACAGTTGGTTTTTGTGCTTTTATAGCTTCCAGGTGACTCCTGAATGTGGACATTGTCAAAATACTTATTGTTCTCTCCGACATAGAACCAGGAGGTTTCAATGTGTATTGTCAGAATGTATGGAAATTAACAAGGGATTAGAATATAGGGAGGGGGTAACCAACCCATACATGCATTGAGAATCAATTGGGACACCCTGGAATCATTATTTTGGTCCCATACAGCTACTATATTCTGTACGTATTCTCTATAAATTCGCAGTACTTTTTTTGTTTTTTAATACCTTTGCCAATAAAGTAAATTACGTCGCTTCATCATTCATTTAATGATTTTATACTACTACTACTTGATTCAAAATTACTATTGTCTTTTATCTCTCTACGATTCTCTCTTTTTTTTTAATAAAAACAATTTCATCCTGTGGTAGAGTATGAACGTATACATTTATCAATATTTTCGTAGAGCTCACTACAAGTGTCAGGGTTTATTGTAGACCTCAGCATACCTGTGACGTCACAGTAAGTCTAGATAGGATCTCCTAAGTTAATGTATTAAAGCTTTTTCAAAGATCTTCAAAGATTTTTAAAGATATAACACTGAAACAAAAAAAATTAGATCCTTAAACAATTCTTAAAATGGTGTTAGTGTGTCACACAATTATTTTATTTTATCTAAAAGTAGTTTTCTTTGTAAACATATTTTTAAATCTTTCATAAAAAAATTGTCTGTAGGTGTCTTCCTGCAAGAATGTAGATTAAAATAGTTTATGGAAGCATATGACTATTTAGAATAGGAATCAAGAAAACATGTAATTTCAAAATGATAGCTAATATTATCCAGCATCAAATAGTAAGAATGGGTGTTTATACTATATAGAAGAAGAGGGTAAGTGTTAACAGAAGGTAAATTAGAGAACTCACTCGGCGAAGTGCTAAGTTATCACTCTTTTTCTATTTCATGTATTGGCATGTAAGCTAGATAGTACTTTGGCTGCTTAGGTGCGTCAAACTTAGAAACAACCCGTTTTGAAAAATAGCTTTGAAATCCTCAAGTAGGCCACTTTGTTAGTTATAAGAGGGATTATAGAATGAACCCATTTTATCTTTATATTAGGACGTAAATTTTATTTTGGAATAATGTAATCATAATAAGTTTATAAAGCACTATACTAATGTCACCTTATTCATCTATGCATTTATTAAAAGGTGTATTTTCAATTTACAGAGAAAAACAAGTCACTGTTTATTTTATGCTGGTAGCGTGTTGCAGAAAATAATGTAGTCATGATATAATGCATAATATGCCTTATTTTTGTTTAATGGTATATATATACACGGAGGCAAAAAATTATATGTTTAAACGTATAAGTATATTTTATCTCTGCCAATATATTTTTATATTTTTGAAAAAGATTGAAATTCTCCCATTAATAATTCAAAACCATTTTATAAGTAGTCTAGACAGGAAAATATAACGACTATAAGCAAATATTGTTGTTGTCAATAATATAAATACAGTATAATATTTTTTAGGATGAACCTTATCTTACAGCTGGAAAAGCTACAATACATTATCTAGTTTCACGTATTCATACGTCAGGTAATTATATATGAAGCTGTCAATTTTCAATACATATAAAATGACACTAATAATATAATTGAGCTAACTGTAAACAGCATAGGTAAATAGAATTATATTTTCTAAAATATTGTTTCTATGAAAGTTTGATTATATGTTCCTACCGTATTCACACGTTATGGTTATAGAAAATTCACCATTCCTTGTCATAAAACTTCACATATGTGAAATTCTCCCCCTCCTTATCTGAAGTCAAGGTTTGATCTTTGGGAAGTCAGGTCATAAAACCTATAAACTTCGTTTGTCGCGAATATGACATCAAGCTGTTGGTAATTATCTTCTCCTTCCTGTCGTCAAAATATTCACGCAAGCCACACCTTTGCTTTTATGAGGTTGGCATCAAGTTAGGAAACTTTATTACGATATTACGGCATGTTTACTTTTTTTTCGGCAAGGTAATAACAAAACCGCCCACATCGGGGGCAGAATCACTTGCTTTATTCTTGCAATATACTAGGTTACAATCCTGTCAAGTGTATTATTATTATCACCGCGTCTTACTACCCGTTCGGGTTACACGCACTTACGCTAATGTGTAATGGTAGGGTGAATGTGAGATGAAATGGAGGANGAGATGAAATGGAGGACCTACAGTTTAACGTGGAATCCGAACCACGGTGGAGGCCTGGCATTCCCCACATTCACAAGATGTCTTGTCAGAGGTGAAGTAAGGGTTTGGCAATCAGATAAATCTGTGCTGGGACCGAGGATTGAACCCTGAACCCCCAGCACAAAAGTCTGACACCTTACCCCTAGACCACCAGGTCACTCTCGTCCAGGTGTAATAAATGTGGTTTTTCATAAGTGATATTTCACTCTCTTTCACGCAAATTCGTATACACTTTTCCTGTTAAAAAAAAATCAAACTCAAGTAATATATAAGAAATTTTGAAATTTTTTGCAGAGAAAATCCCTCAGTACAACCGATCGAGTCTCAAACCTTGATCTCCCCATCGCCGGCAGGTTAGTTTAATGTGAGAGTAGCGCTATAGATCATGCGGCCACCGGAGCAGGTCTATATAATATTGATTCAGTAGATTAGTTTATTCTAATTTATTACAAGTATTAAGGGTGACCTGGTGATCTAGGGGTAAAGTCTTCTGTCCGGGGCTCAATCCTCAACCCCGGCACAGATTTATCTGATTACCAAACCCTTCCTTCACCTCTGACAAGAAGTGTATTAATCACAACTTGTGGATGTGGGGAATTCCAGGCCTCCACCATGGTTCGGATCCCACGTTAAACTGTAGGTCTCTCCATTTAATCTCACAATCACCCTACCATTACACATTAGCGTAAGTGCGTACAACCCGAACGGGTAGTAAGACGTGGTGCTGATAGTAACAATAATAATCATACAAATATTAATTTCAACAGTAGTTGAATATCTTTCAAGGGCACCATGGAATTAGACGTGAAATTTTTATCTTAATCTGTAGAGATAACTATGTGTAGAAAATATAAACCTAGCTTATTTAATGAAGAAATATTTTATTTATTTTTTAAAAAAAATTGCCTTAAAAACCTCAAAGATATGAACCGGAACTCACATTCCTTTCCTCTCCAGCTTAACTATAACCGGTCAACAGATTCTAAAGGCTCCATGTTTGATATACACAGAGTGTATACTAGCTCCGTGTGTGAGACACAGAGTAGAACCATGTGTGAGATCTCCCCTACTGAGATATTTGTACACTCTAACAAAATAACTGCTTTTAATATTTTAGTAGTTCTACACGTGTGAAGCTTTTTTATTATATATGTGTTTTGTTTAAGTACCTCGTCTTATGACCTGTTAGGGTTATACTCATATTTACTAATTACGTTAATAAGTTAGAGATAAGGAAGGTTGAATTCAGAGGAAGTATATCCTCATTTTAATACATGAATAGTGAAAATCTATTTTCGAAAAACAACCCTAAGTACATCCGATTAGGAAACAAACCATCATCTTTTTGTCATCAAAGTTTAATCTAACACGAGGGTGATGCCTTAAGACCATACGGCCATCGATAAAGGTTTATATGCAGGCCAAGTTTTTTTTTTGTGACAACATTTTTAAAACAAATACCAATTAGAGTTTTCCGTCTTACAATTTGTTAAATTCATGTTGAGCTAGACTTCCGAGGTTTGAATCTCAGTCAAGTGAGCTGAGGTTGATTTTCATTAAATGGGTTTTCCACTCTCCCTCCACGCATATGCGGGTTCATTTTCTCAAAATTCAACCTTCCCAATTTTTAATCCATTAGCGTAATTAGTATTTAATGGTATAACCCAAGCTGTTAATAAGACGTGGTGCCAGATAAATAAATAAAATAACAAGCAAAAATATAAAGTAAAATAATGTATATTTTAGTATTTGAGATATAACCTCTACAGCAGGGATTCTCAACCGTTGTGCCGAGGCACTTAGGGGTACCGTGAGATTTACCAGGGGTGCCGCAAAACTCTGGGTGAGGATGAGAAATATATATAAGAAATAAAATATATTACCATAAAATAATGAAAATAAACAGAAGAAAATTTTGTATTTAAATGATTCTCTGAATCGCACATGCCATAGCACATGATGTTTAATGTGAGACAATTGTTTCCCTAGTGATGATTACATATCATTAATTTTTTGTGGTATTATTAATTTTTAGTGATCTCACATTATGGTTAGTGTGCTAGTTTATTGATTTCCAAAGATATTTTACTCGTTAACTGTATCCGTGTGTTTTATTCATTTTATTGTTGATTATATAGTTCAAAGTATTCAGTAAGGGAGTAAGTAAACATATTTTTAAATTTTTTTTAAATCATTACAAAATTAAAACACTCTAATAATTGTTAAAATATATGCTACTCTTCTATTGCATTCTACTTTGGATTTAAAAAATAGAGAAATATGAAAAACAAAACGCTTATGAAAATTCTTACGAGGGTGCCACGAGATTTTAATCCCTTTCACAAGGGTGCCGCGGTATTCTAATCCGTTTCACAAGGGTGCCGCGAGATTTTAATCCGTTTCACAAGGGTGCTGCGAGATTTTAATCCCTTTCACAAGGGTGCCGCGGTATTCTAATCCTCTTCACAAGGGTGCCATGGTATGCTAATCCCCTTCACAAGGGTGCCGTGGTATTCCAAACCCCTTCGCAAAGGTGCCGCGAGATTCTAATCCCTTTCACAAGGGTACCGCGAGTCTAGAAAGGTTGAGATTCTCTGTTCTAGAGGATTAATTATTGATAAGGGAGATTCTTAAATAACTCTCTGTGCTTAACTTTTCTCCTGTGTAAAAAGTCGAATTATACAAATCTAGAATTGGCTCTATACACACAATGGGCTACCACTTTGTAAGAGCTATTGAATGAAAAAAATTTGGGATAACGAAACACCCGAGAAGGGACATGAATATTTACATGATCAAGAGCAAATTTACAATAAATATTGCTATTAAAAATATTAACACCAAAAAGGGCATCCCAATAAAGTCGACACGAGAATAGAGTTTGGAGCTATAAGAGGTTTTTAATGTTGTCGTAGTAATAATACATACATTAGGCAAATAATTTATCATAGCAAGCAAGCAGCGACAAATTTTCGTTGAACGTTTTCCAACCTGAGAGAGTCGGCTAAAGTAATGGAATTCCAAACAACAGTAACGTATAAAGGCCTAAATCTAAGTAGAGCATAGTATAGATTTAATAATAATATATTACAATATATAATATGAATTTACTACAGCCAGATGCTGTTATAAAAATTTCCATCTAAGAAGTCCATTTTTTTTTATCACATTGCCTTACTACCTGTTCAGGTTATACGCATGTATTATAATTACTCTAATGGGGTAGGTATGAGGAAGGAAACATTTTAGGGGTAATATACCCGCATTTAAATGGAGGGAGAGAGTGGAAAATTATTTAGGAAATACTTTGCTCAATTCACCTGACCGGGATTCAAATCCCGAACTTCCTTTATTCAGCAGGCCATTCTAACACATGAGTGACGTCTTATAACGTTAGGCCAATGAATTATGTAAAATATAAATTAAACCTTACACTACTTGTGTATAATCTTTGTCCACTGTACAGTTTGACAATGAATGACTAAATATGAACCAATTACTGACACCACGGAGCGTAAAATTAAATATTTCAAGGACATAGTTTCAAAGTAGGGGGGGTTTTGAAAATAGGTTGGCTACAACTGAGAAATGGGTCGGTTCACAGACCAGTGCGTGCAACTCAAGATGAAAAATATAGGGTAGAAATTGAATAAGGAATATGACAGAAATATAAAATGCGGAGCGAGTCAAATGATGCTACTTATTATGAAGTATTTTATCATTTTAATGAGCCATCTGGAATATGGCTATGGCCAAATTTAGACAATAAGAGAACTCATACAATGTAAGGAGATATGAACATATTATATAAAATCTAGGTAAAAATTCATTCTTCTTCTTTTAATTTTTACTTTCTCTCGACACATCGGAGAGAGAAAATTATTATTGTCAAAAAAAAATCAAAGTCGAGATTTTAATTTTAAAAAAGTCGACGTTTCATGAGCCCCTGAAACTAAAAAAATTAGTTTTCGTGATGTCGTCTATTTGTCTGTACCTCAAGACTAGAGTTGAAACTATTTTACCGATTGGGCTAAAACCTGGTATCTGGGGTTTTCATAAGGTCCCTCTCAGGGATTTTAGGAATTAGATTTCTAACCCCTAATTTAAGGGTAGTTTACTGAGGGGCCAAAAGATAGCGAATTGATATTCTCAAAGTTTTGTCTAACGATTTTGATTACATTTCAGATCTAGATTCTGTTTTTACTAGAAATATTATGGAAACTCCCATTTTCTCATGAAAATGATATTAATATTACTTTACACAATTTTGATCATTTCTCCGTAACTATTTGAGATAAGAAATATCTTATCGCTGTGAAGTAGTAGTTCTATTAAATATCAACATCTTTTAATTAATTTTTTTATTAAAACAATAGTTTCTGAGCTAAAAGCAAATATATATACTTTTTAATTCAGATCTTTGAAAATTAATTTGATTTATATTCTCTTGTAACGGGCTAAACCAGTTCATCCCTTTTTCGACCCTATAATTTGAAGTTACTAATCATGGGTAAAATACACACATATATTATTCTTCCCTGATCTACATACAAGTTTTGTAATACATAGATGTCTGTGTTACATACCAACGTATTGGATACTTCATGGAACGACTCCGGCCCCATCAGAAGCGATGCCGTCAGAATGGTGGGCCGACCGTACCATTCAATTATATCGCACTTTACCGGTCCGAGTTTCTTGATCAGCTGAAGACGGTAAATCAGCTCTCTAGGTGTAGTCAACCTTCCAGAACCCCGTAGATGGTCAATACCCTCTCTTATCGTCCGTTCCAGCATGCACTGCGTTTCAAAAACTATAAAGCTCCATGCTTCTCTTGGCAACGATATGATTACTATTATTCAACGTCCTCTAGACAGTCGTCTCTTAACAACATTATCCTACGTTTAGCGGTGATCAAGATGTTCTCGCCAAGGGACAGACCGGACCATAGAAAGTAACCTGGACTTCGATAGATCAATAAAGGAATCAGGAATAGCCCGTACGATGGCTGGACTCAAATTGTGGTTCTTAGGGAATATTCGTTTAGAGGATTAGCCTATTATATAATTATATATATTATATTTCTATTGTAGTTTTTACATCTAATGATATCCTCTCGCACTTCCCTCAAGTTTCCTGCTGAGTCTTTGTACCGGAAGTTTCAATGGGAGTTAGCCCCACACCTTAACCCGTATGACTATTGTGCAGTCTGCGAGGTGGCTATCAGGGAAAGAGATAGTTCTAATTGTTCAGGGCCTTGGGGCGGGGCCTAGTTAGGCATATTTAATTTATGTTGTACACTGCTTGGGTGTTCAACTTGTGGGCCACTTCAGACTTTCTGGCACGGCTCGTGGTATCTAATATTTCATGTTTGATTTATGTTGTACTCTGTTTGGGTGTTCAACTTGTGGGCCACTTCAGACTTTCTGGCACGGCTAGTGGTATCTAATATTTCATGTTTGATTTATGTTGTACACTGTTTGGGTGTTCAACTTGTGGTCCACTTCAGCCTTTCTGGCACGGCTCGTGGTATCTAATATTTTTATATTTATTTGTGTTGCTCGCCCTTTTTATGGGGTGCCCAACAATTGTATTATTGTTACCCTACTGGCTTAGACCAATGGGTCGTGTGCCAGCCTAAGAAAATGTAATAGCCGAGAACACAGACTTTGAACTTGTCCGGTACAATTGTCTGCAGAATATTCCATGTTAATGTATCAAGCAGACGGATTGTTACTAGCTTTTCTGATCTGTTATCATACAGATAATGGGTGCTTAACGCCATGTTTACTTTTATCTCTGCCCAGCAATCTAATTGGTAACTTGACGCAGTCAAGTTTATAGACCATGTTAGTTGAGATGGTGTTCCTAAGATGCATTGCGTACCTTGTTCAGCTTTATGATTAATTATATTTATTCAAACCTACCCTCTTCTTGCTATTTATTATATTGATATATGTATGTTATGTACCACCTAAACCCTGGATGGTACACTCTTTGGTGGACAAAGTTGCTTCTTATTTCTCTTTTTTTTTCTAGAGTAAGTAGATAACAATGTATAGGGCCTGTTATTCCATTTAGTATCTTTGGTGTAGTGTTAATACAACAATGTATTGACCTATTATCTCTTTACGAGTTTTTAGTAAAAATTTCATTTTTTAAGTTAAAAACGGAGAAAGTCTGTGTGGTATACCTTATCATTCTTTTTTTTTCTTATTTGAAAACATTTAATAAGCTACTATACCCACATTAAGGGATGTGAAAAAAGTATCGACACTTTATTAATATCGATACTTTACTTCCGATACTAATACTTTTTACTCCATACGATTTTCCGACTATTTTACTTATATAAGTACTCGCCATCTGGTATTGGATCAATATCAAAATAAATAACTTTTTTGCTATCTTCCCTCATGCTGGGATTAAATATTTACTAGGGTGGACTGTGGAGGAAGTTCAAATGTCACTATTTCTCAATTCTAACTCATTTTCTGCAGGTCAAGCAAGAATCAGCTTTATCATTCAATCTCTTTTAGCTCATCATAGTTCATAGATGTTCTTTCATCTTTGTTTATCAATACAGTCTGATGTCTGACCTGGCGTTGCGACGCGACGGAGCGAGTTGCGATCAATCTACTACCCCCCTTCTTTTATAAATGAGCGTGGTCATCACAAACTAAACAAAGAAGCTGTTGTAAAACTACTCGCCTCGGTGGCGTAGCTAGCTAACGCACAAGTTTTGTGTTGAGCTAAACTGCCGAAGAAGAGTTGATTGAGTTTCGAATCTCCCTCGGGTGAACTATGGGTGGTTTTTACTTAATTTTTTTTTTCCATTCTTGCTTTCTCTCCACGAATATGTGGGTTCACTTCCCCTATATTTAACCCTCACAATTCCGTACTTAAGCGTATAACATGAATGGATAATAAGACGTAGTGCTATCTATTATTTTTATTACTATAATTATTTTGGAGAGTTCAATAAACACAGTCAACTTAAGGGTGTCCCTAACAGACGCAGCAGAGAAGTTTATGTGCGTTGTTTAAGCATATAAAGCAGGGCAAGACATACATTCTTCTAATGTTATTATTATTATTATTATTAGCGCCGCGTCTTACTACCCGTTCGGGTTATACGCACTTACGCTAATGTGCAATGGTAGGGTGATTGTGAGATGAAATGGAGGACCTACAGTTTAACGTGGAATCCGAACCACGGTGGAGGCCTGGCACTCCCCACATTCACAATATGTCTTGTCAGAAGTGAAGGAAGGGTTTGGTAATCAGATAAATCTGTGCCGGGACCGAGGATCGAACCCCGGCCACCAGCATAGAAGTCTGACACCTTACCCCTAGACCGCCAGGTCACCAATATATAGTTAATAATCTATTTTGATAAAAAAATATAAATGACTAATGTAGTTACAAAAACGCATCTTCCAGAAGTGAACTATGAATAGATGAAAGATAAAAAAATCCCTATAAAATCTCGATACTGATACTTTTATAGATAGGTCTACTTTTGTTTCGATTCTAGTACGGTATCGATAATTTTTCTATGATAATTTTAATAAAATACAGTATCGATACTTTTCTTTCTATACACCCTTACCCACGTCGTAGGAGGGCAGGGAGAGGTTAATTGGACATTGGTATTAATCTATTCATGTCTGGCTTGGCAATGAAGAAGAGTTCTGGGTTCTAATCACTGCTGAGTGTACTAATTTTATTTTTTCTCAAATGGGTTTTGCATACTCCTTCCAGGATATTGTTGTTGGTAGACCTCCTATAAATTCTGTCTTCAGAATCCCTAGCCTTATTGTGTAAATATACATCTGGTGGGAAAATAAAGTGGATAAAGATTCTTAATAGAATCTCTATCTTTTATATTAAATTAGATACTTTATTACAAATAACAATAATTGTGAAACAAAATAATAGGTATTGTTGCAGAATAACTCCCTCAACGAGCATGAATTAAATCATAAAAAAGTTTAAAGAAACCTTGAGAATAGGGAAACATATTTGTCAACCGAAGAGATTAACAATAAATTTCACATTCCAAAGATCTTACTAAAAATATATATATGTATTTTTATATATTTTTATATATTTATATATATATATATATATATATATATATACAAATATTTATATATTCTTATTACTATTGGGGGTATTATAAATATATTTTTTCGAAAACGTATTTTTACTTTTAAAAGAAATACAACTTTTATTTCATACCTGAAATAGTTGCAGATAAATGAAAAAAATTGAAAATTTCTGCAAATATGTAGTACCCTTTAAGTTATTTTGAAAGGGGAATGAGAGTTATTAAACCCCTACTGAATAGCTTTATCCAAACTCCAGATACAAACATTTAGCACAATCGATAAAATGGTTTCGGTTCTAGTCCGAGATACAGAAAGACACTATAGTGAAAACCACTTTTCGTTTTCAGTAGGTCAACATTTATAATTAGATTTTTTCTAGCGATCACAATACTTCTCTTTCCAAGGGTTTGAGAGGAAGTAAATAAAGGGTATGGAATTATGCACTAACTTTTTCCCTCCATTGTTTAAAAATGAATATAATTACTCAAAACTCTTAAAATATGTGAAACGAAATAATATACACTAGCAAACCCGAGCAAAAATTACACTATACTCACGTAAAAACTTTTTTGACCCCCGTCTTTAAATTTTATAATTTTATTTTTAAATAATTAGAAGTCCTTATTTGTATACTTAGACCAATTGGGTCCACAAGGGCCAACACGTGGTACTAAAATTTCGACTTTCGGTTAAAATGTTTTGACATTTTATTGGGGGTTGCACACCTTCAGGTCATCGCCTTGCTATTAAATTCCTCATTTATAAATTTTTAGCAATAAGAAATTTAAATATTGACTATTGAGTCGAAAATGAAGGACATAGCTTATTGCTGAACACACGTTTCCCCTGAGGAGTCAAAGGATTGTACCCTCCCTAAAGGCTTAGAGAAGGTAAAACACAAATGAAGAAAGAAACACAGATAATACATAGTTTTATTAATGAGACATAACAGAGTACAGTAAGTTACGTTAAGGATAGTTCATTTGGTTTCTGTTGTCTTCCGTAATAAATATAATGTGATTTTAGAATTTAGTATCCCAACAAGCAGATAAATATATACATAATAAACTGAAAACAAAACATCCAGTGTGATGAGCTATGTGAGTACAGGCAAACTACTGTTTGGGATCAATATAAAGGATTTAAAGGCTCCCGAGAAGACAATCCCTACCACTCGCCCACTACAGCAAAGTGAACATTGGCGGGTCAATAATTATAAACATTTAGAAAAATCCCTTGAACTGACCTCAAGAAAGAGTTCGCTCGGTTTAATGTCTGTACCCAAAATAACATGAACATTAACACAACAGTTTGTGTTCACTCAGGTTCTTAAGAAGCCTAGCTACTTGGGCATCTGGCAATTTAGCGATTAAACGCTCTATCTATGGCAACCAATAGTGAGTTTACATCATAGTCACAATGAAGAGGCGTTAACCTAGTCCCTCCTATACGGGAATATTTAGACCCATTTAGGGCAAAATAGCAACAGCCTAGAGATATAGTGGCCACACTCACGAACAAAACTTGTCTACCAGGTATACCCAACTAGTCAAGTACAACGAGTGTAAGACATTAGAGGCCAGTTTCATAGTCAAACTTAGTACTCCTCAAGTGCGGCGCTACACTAAATACAAGACGACACCTACCTAAACTCGAATGGAATGGGCCGTTCTCGCATATCTGGTTTAGGTAGGTGTCGTCTTGTATTTAGTGTAGCGCCGCACTTGAGGCGTACTAAATTTGACTATGAAACTGGCCCAAGGAGGCCGTCAACACGGCTGCAAATAAACTAGCGATATCGATGTAAAAGCTTCCCGAGGGCAGAGCCAATAATAAGTCGTAAAACACAGGATCCCATAATAACACAATACAAGGTACCTAGTCAGGGCCAAGAGACCTAATTAGGTCATCAAAACACATGTAACCTACCTCTTTCATAATCCCATACAAATAACAAACAGAGGTAGAGACAGAGTTATAAATTGTATTTAAAACAATCAAGAGGAAGTGGAACCTACAAGCGTTAGGCGCCAAGCAAGTAAACAAGTCAAATGGGCTGGCAGGCGCATAGGTGACCACCTAGGCCAGAAGGGCATGTAAACAGCAACAATAGGTGGCTACAATTTAAGCCCCAAAAATGGCGTCATCATAAAACGACGACAATACACTAAGAATTGACCTCCAAGTTAATATCAATTACACCTCTCATAATCAAAGGTTAAGAGCCAAGAACAGGCTTGTGCCCTAGCATTAAACCTAAGGCGAGAATAGGATCCCCTGTTGTCGTCATCTGACTAACCCTAACTAACCTAAACATCGGAATGAAACCTTTCATTATTTATATATAAAACTCAAAATACCTAACAATAATAAATAATCTAAATATCTAATAACAAGTAGAATGTCTACCAAAGAAATATTAACTTGGCGGTGCGTGATCCCTTCTTTAACTAATATAAAAATATAAGTGATACAACGATAATAAACTATATCAAATTTAATAACAAACAAATCGTCCACATTAAAAATATTATCCATGCTGGTTCGCGGCCCCACATTTAACTAACATCTAAGCGTAAATTGCACACCAATAATAAATTATCCCACTCCTTTTTGATATCTAATAGATCATGAAAACCAAAAAATAATACAGAACGTTTTGTTACTGTCCTTCTACTAGATAAAGTAGGCCATGCAATTTTCCGTGAAGCGGGTATTATAAATTTAAGATAAAGACAATCAGGTCAAAAGGTCTTCACAAAACACCCAAGAAACGAGCACAGCTATGGATTGGTCGCCCATGGTTTCCAAATATCCCATAGCCTAAAAAACAGAAAACCGTAAAAAAATATATATATATATAATAATATTAACCAAAAATATATGTAAGTCCTGAACAGTAAATTTAGAATAATAAAGATTTAGCGCCAAAGAGAATTTTGAGAAACATGTCGAGCCTACTTAATAGTCAGGTCTCTCACCTTGAAAGCCCAGAATGTAATGTGTGACCACATTCTGGACTCCAACCGTTATATATCCTAAGGAAATCATGTGTTCTCGGGGTGCAGAGAGCAACGGAGAGGAAAGGGGTAAGGGTTCCAGAACAGTCTACACTCGTCCACACGCATTTAAGACTATGCACAATCACAGTTCGTAGAAGTTCTGAATACACCCGACAACGTGCGCTGAGCTTACGCGGAACGCTGCTCATTTGTTTTGGGAAACGGTTCAACCAACACGGCTGGCAGTTAACCTTGGACCTTGAGCTAGTTCAACGTTAAGAGTGCTGCGGTGTTTATGTCGGATTGTAGTCGTGCCGGAATGAGTCAACTGAGGCTGACTTGGTGAGTTGTACAACTTTTCCGAATTTATGTTGTAACAAGGTTATACACATATAGCACTCCCCACTAGTGACTCAAGACGTTCCCTTATTGGATATTCAAACATCATTGCCAAGAAAACAATCTAACGTTATTTAGCCACATAGCTATAGTGATAGCTGAGTATATAAACATAATTTTAACATAATTCAAACTCATGCGGATAAGTCGCTTGGCACAATAAACAACACAAGTAGTACATATCGGTACGAAACTATATCTGCTCATTGAACTATCATGCCCTAGTTGACTCTTGTGACAACTCTTGTAGTATCAGCCTAATTAGTTTAGTACTTATATACATCAATTTACCAGGGGATTAACTTAGAAATAAACGAGCAATTAATGACTCCCAAATAAGTTGAGCCGGTGCTTAACCTTCACATTACTCGTTGCTATACTTTTAGAATTAAATAGCAAAAGATACAGAACTCGGCGAGCAACAGAACAAACCGTACGTAGACGGGAATTAGCCAGTCCGATTGAGGTTCGACGAAAGTTCGAAGGAAGTTTTGCTAAAAAATTTTGTCTATCAGGGAAAATCCATTAACATCTGTTGGGTTTGATCCCACGAAAATCATGTTGTGAGACCATAACTTGACTCCAAGATCACAGGGGTAAATTTTTTTTCCCTATTTGTCACGTAATTGATTCCTCAGATACCATTTAAAACCAAATTGTTAAAGCCATTTATAAAATATTTCAAGCTTTTGAAAAATATATAATCAGTAAACTACCCTTATTTTAAGGGATAGGTTAAAAAAACATTGTGTTGTATCTAAATAATAAGTTTGAACAAAAGCCACCAAATTGTTTTGAATCCGTTACCAGGGACAGACAAACATGGGAGCATACACAATTGTAAAATCCACGTTTTTGGGTTCATGTTCACATAAAACGTTAAAATTGGTCATAAACTTAAAATATTTTTTTATCATCTCAATTTTTTTTCCTAATATGAGAATGTAAACAAATAAAATATTTGATCTTTAAATGTTAACTAGATTTTCCAACACACAAAGTGATAACATAATTTGAAATGAAAGTGTTTTTGAACTGTAAAGTACAAGTGTGTATCTCCTTTCTCCCATATAATATGAAGACATAGAATGGTAAGCATCAAGATGGGAGTGGAACAGTAGATCCAAGTTTTACCTGAACATGTATAAATCTCAACGTTGTAACGAGATAATGCATGGGGAGCCCAAGGTAGAACGGGGTGTATATTTCAGCACATAGCAAAACCACGAATCTTCATTTAAATTTTATGTTTTACTCCTCTTGTGTAGAGAAGTGTAATGTCTTGCTTTACCGAGAAGTAAAACGGTAGTTTCGCAGAATGGAGAAGAAGGGGTTCTTGGAGAAACTCTTCCCCTTCCCCCCTCCCCCCATTTCACCCATCACCCTCCTCCCCCTACTCCATAATTCTTTAGAGAGAGAGTCACTGGCTCACCATCCTTCACTTAAACTGAACAAACATTTCACTTATGCAAATATATTTTAGGTCTTCTTAAAAGAGATGCTGCAAGGCCTCCATTTTAACAATCA
Organism: Timema poppense; assembly: GCA_902141375.1. Classification (NCBI taxonomy): domain Eukaryota; kingdom Metazoa; phylum Arthropoda; class Insecta; order Phasmatodea; family Timematidae; genus Timema; species Timema poppense. The sequence goes on along the minus strand of CABFOV010006296.1, from coordinate 10,492 downwards.
AAGAATCTTCTTAAATTTATTATTCGCTAAAAAGGTATGTTATTTTTATTTATAAAACATCTGATTTAAGGTTAACATATAACAATTTAATTTAGGTCAAAAATTTTAAGTATACACTTAAAATTACATGTGGTTTTTTAATTCCAAAAAATATATTTATATTTATATCAATAAGCTATTATATCATTTTGATATAAATCTATCATTATTTGTAGTTTTTTAACGTAGAGACCTGCCTCGGTGGCATAATTAGCTAACGCGATAGTTTCATATTGATTTAAACTGCCGATGATGAGAAGATTGAGGTTCGAATCTCACTCAGGTGAACTGGAGGGAGAGGAGGGGGGGGAAGAGGTCAAAATAAAAATGTGACCTGAAGAATAGCCATATAACATAAAAATATCAAGTATGAACAAAATCCATCAAATGGTTATAGAATTGTGGCTAGGGACAAAAAAACAAACGTAATCCAATTGTTTGGAAACACTTAAATTGTAAATATTTATTATAATCAAGAGCGTAAATATGTTTACGATTACAATACTTTATCTTTAGATTAGATTTTATTTTATTGTAAGGTGTTCTGTTAATCAATATGTTAATACAGTTAACAATGTGAAGTATGTAAAAGCTACGCAGAACAAAACCTCCTGATTATAGCAATGATTCCACAATATTGCAAACGCATGAGACATAACCGTGCATGTATGCACCACATAAACGTAAATGGTACGGCACACCACACAGATTTCTTTCAATTTTATCTTAAAATAGTAATTAAATAAAAACTCTTAAGATTAGTTAAACGAGATAAAAGATGTATACATTGTTGTAGGAACACTACACAAAGTATCATAATGAAATAATATTCACGGTTACTTACTCTATGGCATTAGGAAATAAGAACACTGTTACAGAGAAATGAGAAATATTTTTTTTCCCACCAAAGAATATAAGAATCAAATTAATTTTCAAAGAACTGAATTTAAAAGTATATAAACATTTAAATTTAGATAATAAATTATTATTATTATTATTACTGCGTCTTACTACCCGTTCGGGTTGTACGCACTTACGCTAATGTGTAATGGTAGTGTGATTGTGAGATGAAATGGAGGACCTACAGTTTAACGTGGAATCCGAACCATGGTGGAGGCCTGTCATTCCCCACATTCACAAGATGGCTTGTCAGAGGTGAAGGAAGGGTTTGGTAATCAGATAAATCTGTGCCGGGACCGGGGATTGAACAATAGTACTACAACTTTACTATGATGAGCTATTTCGTATCTCAGATAGTTGTGGTGATATGATTAAAATTGTAAAATATCCCTCGTGTAAAGTACGCTCAAAGTAATTTTTATGAGAAAATAAGAATTGTCATCTTGTTTATATTAATAAACCATGTCTGGATATAACATTTAATCAAAATCGTTATAGTGAGTTTCAAGAAAATAGATATTTTTTTTTCTTTCTTTATGCCCCTGAGTAAACTACTCTTAAATAATATAAGGTTTGGACATCTAATTACAAAAAACCCCTTGTGGGAACCTTATGTTTCATATATTCCTAACATACTATATTATTTACATTTAAGAATGTCAAACGTTCGAAGAAAGAGATAAAGCAACTGAAATGCAGTGTGTTGTTGAAGGAGATAAAGAGTAAATAACAGAAAACAAATGAAGGTGGTAAAACAGAGATGAAACCTAATATAAATCTTGATATATGGATGAATAGGGGAGAATGGCGTGCACAGAGGGGAAGAGATAAGAAAGCGTACAGGGTCATAAAAAGATATAAATATTGCAGAATATATAAGAAGATGCTCATAAAGAGATAGAGAGAGAAATACCGTGGATAAAAGAAACTAGACAAGTATCGACAGTCAAAGGAAGAAACGTTGGGTATTAATGACACAAAGAATTAAAAAGAACTTACGAGGATTATGGAGAAATAAAAGGCAAGCAGAAAGATGGAATAAGATTAATAAATAATGAAAATAATAATATGTAAGAAGTTATTTGGTGATGAATGGAAATATGATGGGCATGTATATAAAAAAAGAAAACGTATGCTAAAAATTGGGAAGTCAAATGTACAAACATAGAAAACAAAATTAATAGTATAAAGGTACAGATATATGGTAAATACGGGGGAAAAAACAAAGGAAGAATTAAGATAAAGTAAACAAAGATAAAACATAAAGGAATAAAGAGACAATGTATAAAATAAGAGCAATATTTGGGAAAAGCTCGCACTGCTTATGTGTCAACCCAGGCAACCCCTTTTAATCCTATGAAACCAACGCGTCCCCCAAAACGCCAACCCACACAAACACACACACATACATTAAAGTTTCCTCAAGACTTTAGATGCGGTAATTAAGCGCACGCATACCCTTCCATGGACTTACCCCCCTTCCTTGAGATGATTTTCTTGCACCCTTAACACTAGCCTACCCTTCTACCCCTCTCCACTGCTACTTTTACCAACCCTCATATCTTAGCGCAAAAAAAACCAACCCCCATTTTCCTTCCTTAGCTCTTTGGTAGCTTGTTATCTTTGCCAAGTGTGTATTGTGGTTATGTCGGTTGTAAGTTTCCGCCTAGGAGTATAAAGTAGTGTGTATATTATCAGAGAGGCAACTTATGGCCCGTGGGCCTTATGCGGTCCTAAAACATAACCTCAAATTAACCAATAGTATCCATGATTGCTCATTTCATGCGTAGAATAAAGCGTTGAGCTTAAACCTCAATACATGTTTATACTAAAGAAGGAACCTTCGAGTCCCTCGAATTCCATGGTATCGAGAATTTAGAGATTCATTGAAATGTTCAAACAAATAATCTCAAATAGAGTTATAAATACATTAACTACAAATAATTTGAAATTATTGGTAGAAAAAATATAAATAAAAGTTTGGAGATCAACAAATTTACACACAAAAAAAGGACAAAATTATATAAGTAGAATTGATTCACTATTCTCATTGTGGTTTATGATAAACAAAATATAATTATTTTGTTGTTGGCTTTAACAACATTTTTATAATTATGTTTTTCTATCTTTTTACTTTAAATAAAATTGTACAGATTTTAAAATCTTACGAGCCAAATTTGGACTAAAGATTATAGGTTTAACTTCCGGACACGAATTTCAAATTATATTCCTATGAATCTGAATCAGGGAACTATTGGGATTTATAATTTTGAAACCAATTCGAATATTCGTTGTATTAAGATTAGGAATTTAGAATCAAATACTTTAACTTTATTTGAGGTACTTAAAGAACACTTTAAAAATTAGATCAAATATATAACAATACTCAACTAACCGCCCCCCAACCCCCGGCTTTTAATTCATCAATGTGAAAGGGGAAAAAACACACTTTACAGATGGTAAATTTTTCATCAATGCTAGGAATTGAAACTTCGACCTAGAGCCTCAGCTCAGTAGACAGAGACGCTAACCACTGAGCTAAGGTTTTCTACGAACCGATGCTTGATTATATTAAAGTTTCAAAACTTTTAAGCTATTCAACATAGTATACAGTAGCCCCGTGGCTTCTTTGGTGCCGACTGACAGCTCACAGCTGACTTCTGACAACCAACATTTCGGTATATAACTAAATTTGACTTGTCAGAAGTGACAGTCTGCTAAACACATGTTTTTGCAGATCATATGGTTTGGCGTAGGGATACATAATTTGGTCTGGTAACTTTTCAAATCCGTCAGCTGTGAGCTGTCACTCAGCACCAAAGAAGTCATGAGGCTACTTTAGCTATTCTTAAAAACAGTAAAAATAGTGAAATAACAAAGCAGGAAGTTCCCAAGAAGTGTATCACCTTGTACGTCATTTGGTTTAAGGTCATCACTGACAGTTGACACTCTACGGGTGCGTGTTAATGTCAATATATTATGCTACCCGCATTACTTTGTTTCACGGTGGTCTGATTGTGGGATTTGTTGGAAGAGCTTTTTTTACTTTCTCTTTTCTTTTTTTTTTGCCAAGGTTCCATTGGTCCTATACATCCAGAGATGAACATTTTCAACATGACAATTGTCCACAATGGGGCGGCACCTTGAGCCAGCCTATTACAAATGAAGGTTACAGGGCGAAAATTAGGAAAGTACTAATAATAATATTTAGCACCGCGTCTTTCTACCCGTTCGGGCTATACGCTTTAAGTACTAATTACTCTAATGGATTAGGAATTGGGAAGGTAGAATTATATGAAGTGAGCCCGCATTTGCGTGGATGGAGAATGGAAAACCATTTAGGAAAAACTACCCCAGTTCACCCGACCGAGATTCGAACCTCGATCTCCCCGTCCTCAGCAGTCGAGCTCAACAAGACAAGCGCGTTAGTTAGCTACGGAACCGAGGCGGGTATTAGGAAAGTACTATTTTAACATAAATTGAGTAAGTACTGTCATCTGTTAGATAGTCGTGAGACCTTTCTGGTGCACTTTTGGATTATGATTGAGACAGGTTTCTATAATATTTTAATTAATTTAAAAATAATAGTATTTGCTGGAGTTCTTATGGGGTTTCATATTTAAAAGCTATTATCCTGGAAAATTTGTGAATTATGACTTTCCCGCCTTTTCCCCTATACTTTTAATTTTATAGTACACCCCAAAAGACAAATTGGCCATTTCATGAATTGGACATTTTTCTGCCCATTCTAGCAAGCCTAGCCCAATTTATTAAATGAACAAGATCCGGCCCATCCCATAAATTGGACAAGTGTAGAAATGTTTAGAATGCATTTTTTCTTTAACCTGTTCGTGAAATGTTCAAGAGAACAGGTCAGCTTACGAAATGGGCGGAAATTTGCCCGATTTATAGAATGGACAGTTTCTCTAATAAGGTGTAACAGGCACAGAAAGGTAAGAAGAAAACCCTGACGGCTAAAGGAGGAAGCACAGGAAAGGGTGCATTGGCGGTCTAAGTTCACTTTAAGAAGAAATTGACTTGTAAAACAAAACACCTTTATTACTTTACATTCATGACTGTTTCCAGTCTGTGGTTTGGGTCAGTTTTTTATTCAAGTCATATATTTCCCACTACCGGCTTGCTAGACCTGTTGTGGCTTCATATGCCTTATCATCTATTTTAAGAATAGGACAGGGACAACATCCAGTTCCCGACCGTTAATTTATCAATGTGAATGGTTAGGTCCAAATTTTCATCAATTATAAATGTTCAGCCATGTCGGGAATCAAACCTTGTAACCTTAGCTCAGTAGGCAAACACACTACTTACTAACCTAAGGTGTCGGACACAAAACACATATTATTTTTTATAATAATAATAATAATAAGATATACATTAATCCATCAATAGTGTTTGGAGGTTAAGTTGGAGGGATAATGTGAAATCTTAAGATTATTATGATAATAATTATACCCGCCTTGGTGGCGTAGTTAGCTATCACGCTTGTTTCGTGTTGAGCTAGACTGCCGAGGAATGGGAGATCAAGGTTCGAATATCGTTCAGGTGAACTGGGAGTGTTTTTACCTAAATATTTTTCCACTTTATTTACACGCAAATGCGGTTTAACTTCCTGTATATTCTACCTTCCCAAATTCCAACTCATTAGCGTAATTTGTACGTAAGCGGATAACCCGAATGGGTATTAAGACGTGGTGCAAAGTATTATTTATAATAATTATCTTATTTACGTTATACTGAGATAGAATCTAAACAAATAATGATATTTAGAGACGAACATTTATCAGTAAAATATTCATATCATTAAATTCCAGGGAGAGAGAATGTATTTGTAAAGGCTTTGTTAGTAATATTGCAGTATTAACCTGAATTATATTCAACAAATCTACCATCAGCGACACATTCAACCACCATGTGCTGTGAAATGTATTATATGTCATTGTTTTATTGTGACCGATTTTTAAATACAGTTGGGTGACCTGGTGGTCTAGGGGTAAGGTATCAGACTTATGTGCTGGCGGCCGGGGTTCAATCCTCGGTCCCGGCACAAATTTATCTAATTACCAAACCCTTACTTCACCTCTGACAAGACATCTTGTGAATGTGGGGAATGCCAGGCCTCCACCGTGGTTCAGATTCCACGTTAAACTGTAGGTCCTCCATTTCATCTCACAATCGCCCTACCATTACACATCAGCGTAAGTGCGTATAACTCGAACGGGTAGTAAGACGCGGTGCTAATAATAATAATAATAATAATAATAATAATTTTAAATGTAAAAAAAATCCCAATTAAAAATTAGTAGATTATTTTCCGAAATTGAAATTTTATTGAAAGATTTAAAAGAATATTTTTCCTATCACATCTCTTAAACTATTTGCATCTCATCAAAAGTTCCGTCTAATTGAAGGTACATTCAAACATTGCAATATTTCTAATGGTCCTGCAAAATCATATTCCCAAAATAGGCCCATTAGACCTGTATTGGTGGCTGCATGGTCTAAAGCATCTATCCGTAGTGGAGTAGACTGCCAAAAACGGGTATATTGAGGTCGAATCTTAGACGAATATACTGAGGGTGGTTTTTAATTGATGTTTTTCCACTCTCCCTCCACGCAATAGTAGATACACTTCCTCTGAAAATAACCTCTCATCTCTAAGATCCATAGTGTAATTAGTACATAAGTGTATAAACTAAACAGGCAGTAAGAAGCGATTTAAAATAATGACAGTAGTGATCAAAAGTATGTAGTTTTCCACTTTATTTGAGCTAAATAAGGAGATTCTAATATTCAAGTTTTCAATTATTAAAGAAAAAAGGTTAAGGGATTGTAGCAAAGAAAATTAATGTTTCGTCTATTTTAAGATGTAGTCAATACAATGTCAAAACATAGTGACACGACAAATACCTTGACGGAAGTTTAATTAACCAACAAATTAATATTCTAAGCAATATAATATTAAAAGATAAAAAATACAAGGATTCTTCATATTTCTAAGAATTATCTACTTTTAGATCCCATTTGAATTTAGCGCCTTAGTCGCTAATATGAAACCTGTAAGAGCAACAAATTAATTTTAAAACCCCGTTATCTTCCAATTAATTGATCATTTTAGCAACCAAACACACCTTGAGGAGAGCTAGATTTATTAGAAATAAGAAAAACTAAGTTAAAAAAAATATTATTAGAAAGATAGTCATAATAATGCATTAAAATCACACCACTCTTTAGGTGATTGAAATGAGCTAGCGTCAACTTTTTATGTTTTATTGTTTTAAAATTATAAAACTAAAAATGTAAGGTTTTTAACTCTGACTAATGATTCCTTTAAGCTCATCTTTGGCGCAAAACTTTTTTTTTTTAATCACAAACCATTTAATAAATAACGTGGGATTGATGGATGTCTGCAACTCATCAGAGCGTTCTGGTAGTTTAATAATTGAAGGTCAACACAAAAGTTGTATTTAAAAAAATATCAAAATATTGACTTTACAATTACTATTATCATACTATTTACCTGTTTAAATATACAAGACTTATTTAGTATTCCCTTTTCCTTTTTAGAGCCACGTCTTACTACCCATTCGGGTTTTACGCTTAAGTAGACCTACTAATTACGCTTATGGAATAAAGATTAGGGCATTAATATTTTATAAATTTTACCCACATTTGTGTGGGGGTATAGTTAAAGACCATTTTGGGTAAAAACACCTCTCAATACACCCAACCGAGATTTGAACCTCGATCTCCCCGTCACTGGCAGTCTAGCCACTATGAGATTAGCGCCTTTGACCATGAGGTCACCGAAGTGTGTCTTGTAAAGTCTAAAGGATGGAAGGGCTAGAAATGTATCAATCAAAGTCATTCGTATTTTTAAACTTAGCATAAGATACTTTAGCTTAGCTGGTAGCACGTCTGTCTACTGAGTTAAGGGTCACTGGTTTTATACCCGGCTTTGCCATCAGTGAAATTGGGTGTTCTCTCTATAACAATGGCTTGGAGGCTGTCTGTTTTTTGATCAAGCTAGATTGTAAGTCACGGGGGGTGGGGGTGGGGGTCTGGTATAGCCTATCGGTTCATATATTGCAAGATAAATTACCCGCAAAGGATAATTTAAAACTTTCTTACCTCCAGTTCACCACGATGGTAACGTTATCAAAGCCATGGTTGTTCGATTGGTACCACTGGGTGGTTTATAAAAGCATTGCGGCCAACCTCCCGCGTACTAATAGCATTTTACTGGTGTTGCTTGCTCTGGTTACCATTATCAGACGTTAATACAACACCTTTTTTTTTTAACACAGGTTTATGAGAATGAAAGATAGAGATTGATTATCGATATGTTGGTCGCTTAAGGATTCATAAGAATGGCTTTGGGCCGTGTCGTGAAATTTAACCAAAATATTTTGTATGAATTGAACCGGTTTCTGTTTGGCTGGTGCGTCGATTGGACTTACAGGACTGATAAAACATGCCGATGTTAAAGTGGGTGTTGTTGAATATCCGTCATTAGATGATAAACTTTCTAAACTAAGATAAAAAGTTGTCATTAAACTCTAGAGCACCCTTGACAGATATTCAACAACTGTTTATACCACCATGTGAAGAAAATCAAGCTAAATGTATTTACTAACGTAATATTTGAATTTTTTAAGCTAAAACAAGCTTTTATATAAAAACTGCTAAATCATTTACCTTTTTTTTTTTTGCGTTCCCTTAAATTCCACCTTCAGGAGGTTTCTTGGTGACCGAGAAATTTTCACATAGACGTTCAGCTCAAGTTCAATATTTAATTCTATGATATATTATTTAAAATTATGGTTCACGCTAAAATAAGTCCAAAAATTCCAAGAAACCCAATATTTTGAATTGTATTAATAGAAACAATTGGGTAAAAATGGAATACTAGCTCTATTTAAACGACATTTTAATCATATTTGGGGAGTTACGAGACTAGCTTTGATTAAAAAGAGCTGTATATCGAAACTTACTCTAAAAAATAGTGATATTTGATAGGCACTCCACTAAATATTTCAAGATATTTGAGAACTAACAGCAATGCAGATTTTAAGACAAAAAATACAACAATTTTTCCTGCAAACATGTGTAGAAAAATATCATTTTTATGCCACAACATCCTCGTACTAGTTCGTACTTTTCCGCACATGTGTAGTTCACAAACTAATAGTTCTAATTGAAAGATTGTTCCGAGTGAGCCATTTTATTTATTTATTTGAGGTATTTAAAGTGCACTTTCTGAATCAACTGACTATACCAGCACACGAGAATTTCTATGAATGAGAGTGAAAGGGCCTACCTATTTTGTTGGGAAAAGTATTTTCATATAACTTAGAGTGTTTTTTTATATACCACAATCGACATGGGACCAACGAATTTACTACTCCTTTGAAAGAAGGTATGGTATGGACTATTCTACTCCAGAAATAATCCGTCTACCCTGGCTGGGTTTTAAACCACGAACATCTGGTCTTGAGGCAAGCACTTAACCTCTTATTGAAATGATCAAGTTAAAATAAAACCAAGAGGTAACGTGATGGTAAACCATTTGTGATTATTCGGCCAAGCTTGGTTACAGAAATAAGGTGAAAAAAAAATGGTGCACTGAACAGACTATCTTTTAAATTAAAATTGAGTAATTTACTAAAATGTTCTAAATTTGTGAAACGAGATGATATACATTTTTGTAGAAACACTCAATCAAAGAACATGAATGTAATAATATACAATGTTACAGAAACATTGAGAAAAGAGGAACATATCTGTCCAAAAAGGAGCCTAAAAATCAATTTCACATTTTAAAGAACTCATATATATATATATATAGAGAGAGAGAGAGAGTGAGAGCTATTCATATTATGGAAATAATTTTTCAAAAATGAACAGCTTTATCAATATTTTTATTTTATTTCTTAAAGTAATATAACTTTACAAAGATAAAGGTAAGTATTTTTTTTGTATCTGAAATAGTTGCGGAGATATGATCAGAATTAAAGCGTTCTCCTTTCGTAAATTTATATTTGAGTCATTTTATTTGGAAACAGAAATTTCCATTTTGATTGTAATGTTACTCTATGCCTAGATATAAAAATTAATCAAAATTGTTTAAGTGTATTTAGAAAATAATTACACTTTTTCTTCTTTTTTGTATCTTCACTTTATTTTATGGTTAGATGAATTTCTAAAAACACCTCAAGATAAAATTATGAAAAATCTATATATAAAGTTTTATTTTTAGTCCAGTTGATGGAATAGTTTCAGATAAAGTGACATTGTGGTCTAGGGGTGAGGTGTTGGACTTCTCTGCTGGGGGTTCAATCCTCGGTCCCGGCACAGATTTACCTGATTACCAAACCCTTCCTTCACCTCTGACAAATTAATCACAGCTTATGAACGTGGGGAATGCCAGACCTCCACCATGGTTCGGATTCCACGTTAAAATGTAGGTCCTCCATTTCATCTCACATTCACCCTACCATTACACATTAGCGTAAGTGCGTATAACCCGAACGGG
>CABFOV010006295.1:24483-35765 GCA_902141375.1 Timema poppense | reverse complement strand
TTTCATACCTAAACTCTCCATTATTTGTTTTTTATTCGGGGTCTCTTCCCCTAGCTGGGTTTTGGTCCACCCCGAGTATTTATTTTCCCCGGTACCCGACATATCTGCCGGGCATCCCCCTATCCGCCACCTGGGAAGGCACCCGATGCGGGACCCAGCAAACCCGACACGGGTATGTGTATGTATATGTGTATGTGTATGTATATGTGTATGTATATGTGTATGTATATGTGTGTGTGTATGTGTGTATATGTGTATATGTGTGTGTATGTGTGTATATGTGTATATGTGTGTATGTATGTGTATGTGTATGTGTGTATATGTAATGAGAATCGAACCCGGGACCTTCGGCTTAGTACGCCAATGCTCTTACCACTGAGCTATCCATCTTAAGTTTTGTGTGTAATTTACAAATATAATATTTTTAATCACGTAAACCTATTCCCTCGACTAGAAATCGGTCATTAGTTACATAAATGTAGGTTTATTACAAGATAGGGGTAGAAACCCCCACCACATCTTCTTGAGCCAAGAGAAAGGTGAAGTTTCTCGGTAGAACCCAAGACTCAGTTGGCAGTAATCATATTGTTCGCTTCACAGGACAACACTAATTGCCTTGAAACTTGTCCAGAGGACCAGTTAGAATATTTCAGATGTATTTTATTCTGAGTCTTAAAAAAAATCTTTGCAATCTAGAAAGTGAACCTACATCAATATTATTTCATACAACATATCATTTAAATTTATTTTTTTTCAATGGGTATTTTCCACGTGCAATTTATGAAAACAATGATTATATCCACACATGATTTATAAACTAGCTTTTAGCTATGCCATACATAACAGTTTAGTAAGGTTAAATTATCGACTACCTGGTATCGAAACCAGGACCCTTAGCATAGTAAGCATAAGTGCTATCCACATAGCTAAAGTGTCAGTTAAAATATAAAGAGAAATCTATTACGTTAAATATGATAAACCACTTTAAATAAATGTTTAAAAATAATATAACGATAAAAGAATAGCTGTGGTAAAATAATATTCAATACAAAAATTGGAATGTTGCACAAGTTGACGCATGATGACTCAACACACAAAGCTTTAAATTATTTACATTTATTTTGTATTGGAGATAGAATATTTTTCTAAAAAACACAATTAATTTTATTCTTCTATAGTAATTCACTTTTTGGGGTCAGCGTAGCCTTTCGAATTGTTCGGAAACTATATGCTATTCGTCAAGTAGACCAGGGTTAGACTGAGCCTCCAAAAGGGCATGATACTTGTATTCAAGTGCTGGTAGAATTCAATAATATTCATTGATAATAAAAATATTGGTAGTTCCAGCAAGGATATTCAAAATTATTTTTCTTGTTTTCCCCATATGTCTCAAAGCATTGTTTAATATTATGAATTGCATAGGTTATGTTCAATATATAAGTATAAATCCATGGACTATGTGCATTTTATTTCACAAAAGTGAAAAAACATCCAAGCATTAAGGAACAAATTGTACAAGATATTATGCTATATCCTTGGCAAGGATCCTCGGACTACTTGGATACATCCTGTCTCAACAACATCCATCCTGATTAAACTGGGTCCGTCTCGGAAAAAAGGAAGTGTAGATATCACACACCCAATTGCTTCAACTAAACCTGACTTGAATCAGCGCTGAATACAAGTCCCTTCAAAGCAACACATTATAAAATAAATTTTCATTTTCACACCAAGGCCAAGCTTTTAAAAATTTTACATTTTAAAATTATTAACTGAATTCAACTTTACATATTCAAATATTGAGATCGTAATATACCTCCCTCCCCCTCCCTGGAATAAGTTTTGATCACAATTTTCTTTTTCTCACCCTTTTCGATTTCTAATTTCTCTAATTTAACTTACTGTGACTAGTAATATTAAATGGATATTAAACATATGTTATAAATGGGATCTGTTTAGCATCCTTTCATTAATATAATTATTAGTATCTTCAAATCACCCAACAAAAATACTGTTTACTTGTTGTATGTACAAAAAAAAAGTATGGTAGTCGAAAGTTTAGAAAAAGATGATGAGTTTTGGAAAATTGATATGGAATCAAAATTGACTAGATTTTATTAAAATTGTATATTTCCAGCCAATAGATCATAAGCACACCAAAGCAATGAAAATAAGAAATCCAGAATATATTTTGAATGCACAAAAGACTAAAACAAAAGTAGCCAAAGATTTTGGAAACAAAGTATTTATATAGATTTTTAATTCTCTATTTTATAAACTGTGGCTAAAATACCATTATTTATTAAAAATATATTTTATTGTAATATATTGAAAACACGTGTTTTATTGTAATGGCTACTAGATATTTATATATAGTACTATGTTCGTGCAATAAAAGTCACAACTCCAAATTGTTCACAGTAGAAGTTGACTTTTATCCATATTAACTCAGCTTGTTAGAACTATTTGCAGAGGCAATGGAACATCAAACAAGAGTTAGTAAGTTCAGACTATGTGGGACTTTCACAAATAGATCTATTTTTTGTCACAGAAATTAATCTAGTCATTTGGAAGAACTGGACTCTAAAGTATTTCACAACACGATGTAGTCCATGAGCCAATCTCGTAAGATGGATATCAGGATATAACAACTTCAAAGCAATTGTGATTTTCATTATATAACCCATGGCATCTGAATATAACATCAGGACCTTCTCTACATGAGCTCACCTAGGTCACACACACTTTCACTTCATCATTCACGAATCTTGCAACATGATACATATCTTTCAGCACTTCTCAGTAAATCAAATATGGTTTGGAAATATCCTTAGGATCTATCTTACTTACCACAAGTTTCACAACAAAATTACCCTAAACGTCCGTCATTTCATCCACAGCGACCCATATGATGGAATCTCTTATGTAATTTATTATTCTTTCCATTGTTTCTTCATAATATACTTGCAGATAATTCTTTCTCAGCATTGATTGATCAGGAATTTGTCGCTTTTATTACTGTCACAAGAAGGATGCCAATTCAGGCACTTGGAATTTAAAACATGGGATGTTCGCAGTGACCATTGCACTACACAAGTCCTTACAGAATAAGTTTCTCTAACTGGAAGGAATGGATTCTTCGAATAACTCAGATTTTTTTACTTATGAAGTGTGCGCCGCACATGTTGCTCCAATTGTGATTTTAATGGAACATCCCATTTTTTTGTTGCAAGCTTGACACATTACAGCTTTACTGTCGGTTTTGAAGGAGTCGTTGATCCCAGCCTCTTATTTTAATTTTGTAGTCGGCGAGACTCACCTGGTGTCATGGTGAACAAAATAAAATATCTTATGATAGCTTATTGTTAGACTTTCACTTTCTAACCACTCATGTGAAACTAAAATCTCTTGGAGATATTACAAGATAAGAATGTAAGTCGTTGGACTAGTGTGTTGGAGGGGAGTGAGGTTCCAGACCAAAATTACTTTCTGTTTGCTAAATTCTTTAAAAAATCATCAAAAGGTTCATTGTGAGGAGAGAAGGCCTGTACTTAGTGGAAAAACACTGACTGCCCGAGTTGGATTTTACCCTTTTCAATAGTTAATTGAACAATTACTTTAAGCAGATCTATGCAAGCCAAACCAAATCAAACAATGTTTAAAAACTCAACACATTTGCAATAAATATTACTAAAATTATATTAAATAATCACAAAATTGTTAGCTTTATGTAAAATCACTTGAAATATACAAGCATGTAAACATATATAAAATGAAAATAAAATGATATTTAATTTTCATTTTATATATTATAATAACCCTAATATTGTGGGCTTGCTGAAAAAACTCGCTAAGTCATTTTCCCCATGTTTTTAGATTTTGGTACCATTATAAAGGTAAATAATTGCTCTTTATTTTGGAACAACTCACTAAGTCATTTGTTGTCATTTGAACTAACAATGAAATACTCTGTTATTCTCACCAAGTCAAAAGAAACACTTTATTGCCAAGAAATCTCAATAAGTCATGTCAATTGACTTAGTGAGTTTTCCTTAGCATTGTTATGGCCAATAATTTAAAAGAAGATAAAAAAATCTTACTAACTACACTGTTGGTTAGTTAAATCTATCCTGTAAGCATTTGCTCGTCCACATTATCGATGACAACAATAGTTAGGAAATAATATTTTCTTACTTCTTAGGCTATTTTGTTTGTTTTATTTTTCATAAGTATAATTTAACCATCTATGAATTGGCTTCCTCTAATAATGCATACTGTTATGTATGGACACAGCTAGACAAAAAAAGAGGGAGCTCAAAAATAGGTTCATGCTTGCTACAGTGAATGAATCAACTTCCCTCTAATGTGAAAGAATTATCTATGTTCATTGTACATGTGGCGGTCAAAATCGCAACAAATATATATGTGCCTTTATGCTATACATTGTACAGAACCCACATATAGATATAATTGAGCATAAATTTATGGAGCGTGGCCACTCATTCATGGAGGTGGTCAGGTGGACTCAGTTCATGGTGCAATAAAAAACGCCAAAAAGTATGTTCCTGTATATTCACCTCTTGATTGTCTGACGACAATTTTTAGAACAGTGATATCAATAATAGAAACAAAAAGAGTGAACCTGATCAAGTCAAGAAATTAAAATTCACAAATTTTTTTGATCTAAAGAACCTGGCATCAAAGAATGTTAGGAATACTATTGTTGATAGTGCTGGTAATAAAGTTTGTTGGTTAAAGATAAAAGGCTTTCGTTTCTCAAAAGACTGCCCAAATATGATAAAATACAGGTATGATTACTTTGGACAATATCAGGAAATTGATGTAGGGAAACGTGGCAGAATTCAACTAGATATTGAATGCACTGTGCAAAATCTTTATAAAAAACAACTTCATATAAGCAAGAAGAAGAAACGAGACCTACTCTCTATGTGCCGAAAGAAAGTTATTCTAGAAATATACCATGCTTAGTATAGTTCCATCCAGTGGCGCAGGAACGTTTTTATTTGGGGGGGTAAATATAATCATGGGCTTTTATAGGGAATAACATTTTTTAGATTTAAAAAAGACCAATAAAATGTAATATTTAACAGTTTAAATGTGTTTTTTTCTCATTAAGTATGGGCATGCCAAACATTAGAATGAATACACACAAAACTAATTAAGAAAAAATATATCTGATGCTGCTCAACTCAAAATGAGTAAAAACAACAAAATTAAAGTACGTTTCCAAACACCTTTGCCCTATATTCGCTACTAGCTATAAAACCACTAACTAGTTTCGCAATGTCAAGTTTGTTGAATCTCTCAGGGTATGCATTAAGCAGACACCGGTGATTTAGTCTACGTTGCCTCATCGTAGAGCGAAGATAGTTTTTTATGCGTCCAAGCATTGAAAAACTTCTTTCTGCAGTAGCTGATGTAGCTGGTATCACTATCAGAGTTTTCAAAATCTCTTCAGTGTGAGGAAATAAACTTCGTGTTTCCTCGTGCAGGCCTTGAAATTCGGTGAACGTGCTGGAGATGCTAGAAAAATGAATGATTTTGCTACACATCGTCAGCTCAGTTTTCAGCTCTTTTGGGCAAATACTTCTTTTGTTCAAAACTTTCATCATGGGTTCAGTAAATTTATTTGACTTCGAGAGTAAGATTTCCTCCAATATGCAGTACTCTTGAAAATCTGGTTGGTTGAACCTGTATTCAATTTCTTCAGATATCTTTCGATTGCATTTGTACTCAGGGGCGCACCCAGAATTTTAAGCTGGGAGGGGGGGATTTTTACATAATAATTTTCATAATTGCAGCATTATATATTTCAATTACTCTAATATTTGGAAATTTTATTTGAAGTAGGGGGGTAAGAAAGATAGAGATTCAGCGATGCCCCCTAAAAAGTGGGGTTCCAGGGGTTTCTCCCCCGGGAATTTTTTTTATTTCAAAGTATGTAAATGATAATATTTGAGCTAATTTGTACCAAAAGCGGATCCTCGGCCTACCCTCTGTCACTGTGTATGCCACTGGTTAACAGGTCTGTGTTTACACATTCTTCTTCACACCCGGGATTTGCAGTTGGTGGGGGTGGGGGCATATATTAATATCTCAACTGCTGATACAATAGTATTTACATAATTGCTCTAACATAATAATTTCAAGTACTGTACCCACTTCAAAACTCTATGTACAAAGAGTAAATACTTTAACCATTTCTAGAAAATATTACATTATCACAGGTCCAGTTTTCATTTAAGTGAAAATTAACAGTAAAATTAAAATCCACATAAAAAAGTAATCCTTTGAAAAGCCCTAATTACTGTACAAATTTAATTTATAATAAATATAATTAAAAAATATAATTGATTAATTGACGGAACATAATGCTAATAATATTTTTGTAATATCCTTAACTTCTGGGGGAGGGCTTCAGACCCCAAAGCTACCCCCGTGGGTGCGCCCCCTGATTGTACTTGAGTAAGTGTATAATAATTAATCATTTTATGAGTACCAAATTTTGAGGAATGTCCCGCTGCTTCTACATTGTTGGCTTCAAACTGTGATAGTGATATTTTATCTCCGGAACTGGTTGCAAAAGTTTCATTGGTTCCATCTTGATGTTGCAGTAAATTGCAATCGTCAGCACCTGCGATATATATATATATAAATAAATCTTTATTGAAGTATAAGCGATCTATAAAAGATATAAAAAATATTTTTATTTGAAACTCAAAATCAGAATTTTATTATTAGACTTTCTCTAGGCTCTGTATATATAAAAGAATAATTTTAGTGACCAATTGAAATGGAATTATCTTTCTAAGAGATGATAATAATTTATTGATCAGTTTTAATTCATTGTTATAGTTTACCAGGACATTGTTCTTTTGATTGTCTCTGCTTGTTGTTATCTTCCCATCATGAGATCTCTTCATTGTCCACTTCAATTGGTAAGACTTAAGGTAACAGTAAAAAAACAAACGTATCTTTGTTGCCTGATGACACAATCAAGTCACCACTCCCCACGTGAATGAGTGAATACCAGACGGTATTTACAACCCCTACCTCTCTTCTGGCTCAACTCCTCCCCCTCCATGACTTTGGCACAAGTCACAAGTGGACTTGTAAAGTAACATAGCAGCACTGTCGCGCCTAGCAGAAGGGCGTGGTGGAGTCTGGTGATTGCTGTCCCAAGCACTAAGCAGTACCTACGATAGGTCAGGACTCGCCAATAAAACCACTCGAAACAGGATTATATTTTAATTTTATTATGTTACCTTAGAGTGAACTGTGTATCTTGCCTCAACAAGATCTTTCTAGTATCTAAAAGTTTTATTATATTTGTTTGAGAGCGGAGGGGTAAAAATGATACTTTTTACCCCCTTCCATTTCTTGGGGGGGTAAAATTTACCCCCGTACCCCCTAGTTCCTGCGCCACTGGTTCCATCCCGGATTACAAAATGAATGAGAGGGTCCCAGAACCAGGGATTCTAGATTCTGAACATTAAGAAGATGCTTGGATAAGTTTAGCCTTAAACATGCACTTTGTAACCTCACTATATTGTTTATGGATGTTCAATGTAATTTATTTAGTCTATTAAAGTTTTAATTGTAAGTCAAATTAATTTTCTTCCCTATTTTGACATTTAAAATAGTAGGCATTATATCATGTACCATGACAGAGTATTTTTTAAAGTGATTAATTAATATAGTATTATTTATTTTCTAATTGAATGACTGTCAAAATGCCTATTTTATTTTGGAAATTCAACATACAGAATTTATGTAATGAACATGAGAAAAATTGTGTTCCTTTTGTTGGTTTTCTAATTGTACTCCAATTTTAATGCCATTTATTTGACATCTGAATAAGTAGGCATTAAAATTTATTTTTAAGTGGATATAATTTGTTCAAATCGGTAATAAATCTTGAGTTATGAATAAAGACCTTGAAAAACAAATTCATTTGAATGATTATTAAAATAAATAGTTTAACCAGTAGTTATCATGATTCTAAAATAATGACTGTCACTCAATCAACCTTCTATAACACATTTTTTTATCAGGAAAATCTCACTAAGTCAACCTTTAATAGTATATTTTCTTATCAGTGAAAACTCACAAAGTCAAGTGAAAGTAATTAATCAATTAAATTTAATCAATATAATAGATTACGAAAAAATTGTTTCACTTAATGTTTTAAAATATGTTCCTAATATTATGAAAAATATAATTGTTTAGGTTGGATTTATGATTTTTGAAAAAACAAAAGTTTAAAGTATCATTCACTCGTACACCACTTAACACAAGTCCAAAGCTACAATAAAAACTTTTAAATCAGTCTTAGAAGTGTATAATGTAAAAAAACTTCTTCCATTGGTAGTTCAGGGGATGAAGGGCAGTGACCCATTAAAAAAAACACTTTCCAATCAAATACCCTCCCACATTAAAAAATTAAATTATACCTACATGCTTGGCTCACGCAGTTTTGAGAGTATCTCCTGAATATACTCGTACTATGTACTTTTATCAAATGATGAATATATGAATAGAGGCTATACCTTTATTTTTACGCATTTATCTAAACTCAAGAATCTGGTTCCCTAACTTGTTGAATGGCGTACCACCCAAACAATTTCGGTATTTTGGAACGCCACCAAGATCGTGCTGAATATTTAATTTAATATTTAGGTACATTTTAATGGCGCCCACTTACATGGCACAACACTATTTATAGATTAACAGTTTTTATTTATCATTATTTATCATTATTTAACATTTCTACTCATCAATACGGATAATAGGGCACAGGTATCAAGGAAATATAAAATAACACTTGTATTTACCCCTCCAACAATTGTTTAAATCTCTTTTCCTCTTGGTTTGACTGGGTCGTAATATATTTATGGTATATGATGAGACATCTTTTTACAACTTGCATTTGCTTGTTTTGTTTGCCTTCTCACGACGCACTAGCTGGAATAAGTGTACGTACCATGGTTTGGGAACCGCTGCGCTAGATAATTGAGCCGAATACTTAGCGCGTACTCTTACTAAGCTAATTGTTTAATTCCCGTTGGGAGACTAATATTTATCATATTTTGATTAATTTAGAGTCTCGAGGTAGAGCGTGCATGAATAGCTTTCCAATCGATTTTAAAAATCTAGAGAATTATTATATTATATAATTAGTCACATTTTTTTAAACATAGCAATAAGCAATAGGCATAAAATAATTGTGTTTTCATTAAAGGCAGATTTAAAAATGTTTCAATTTACTGGAAAAATAAAGCAGTTTTCTAAGTAGTTTATATCAGAAACTAGGAATCCCACACGGCGTTGCCCATGATTCTTCAAAAATTGGTTAAAAATATGCTATCTAAGAAGCTAATTATAAATTTATAAATCCGGCTTCGGGGTGCATTCGGACCCCCTTCCATCAAATTTCAAATCTCTGCGTGCCGTAGATTTGGCTAGGCATTGCACACACACACACAAACAAACAAACACACACACAGGCAAATACTTATTATTATTATTATTATTATATATAGGAACAAAGCTTATTCAATGTAGCCTTTATTCAAACACTTTGTGAGCCTAAAACTTCAGGTAGAGGGGCCGAACTGTCTCTGCTTTGTATTTCAGAATACAGAAAACCAATCGACCAAAAGAGTGACAAACGCCAGGTACTCAGTTCGAGAAGGAAGATAAGACCCAAAAGGGAATTTGGCCTTCTATTCTGACGCACCTTAAGTAGTATCTCTTTACAACTAAAGCTCACAAGATTGTATTAATATATTTGCCAATATCTCAGAAACTGTTGGTTTTATAAAAAATATATTTCATATAAAAGTTTTTATTTCTAATAATACTAGAATTTTTCAATGATAAGATATTTAGTATCTCAAATAGTTGTGGAGACGGAATTTTCAGCTTCTGTAAAGTACCCTTAGTCATTTTTATGGTAAAATGAAAATAGCCAGTTTATTTATAATCCTAATCAACGCCTAGATACGAATTTTAATCAAAATAGTTATAGTCGATTTTTGAGAAAATAGATTTTTTCTCTTTTCGCCCTTTCTTAAACTATCTCTTCATTCTAAGTTTAAACAGACACACAGACAGACGTCATCGCAAAGACCACTTTTTAGGGTTCGGGGGGTCATGAAACGTCGATATTCATCAAAATCTCGAGTTCAATTTTTTTTAACGATCACAATACCTTATCTACCTGTAAGATAGCGAGAAAGTTAGAAATTACGCGAGACGTATTTTTGCATACCAACGTTTATCTGAAAATCTCTCATCACTAAGGAAGTGTATGTAATATTCTAGTCTTATATTATTATTATTAGCACCGCATTTTACTATCCGTTCGGGTTATACGCACTTACGCTAATGTGTAATGGTAGGGTGATTGTGAGATGAAATGGAAGACCTACAGTTTAACGTGGAATCCGAACCACTGTGGTGGCCTGGCATTCCCCATATTCACAAGATGTCTTATCAGAGGTGAAGGAAGGGTTTGGTAATCAGATAAATCTGTGCCGGGACCGAGGATTGAACCCCGGCCGCCAGCACAGAAGTCTGACACCTTACCCCTAGACCGCCAGGTCACCTACGCTAGTCTTATACAACTCGCCAATGATCACTTTCTCGTTCCAGTTTTATTTTATGTCAGTTTCAACTAAAAAGTAGCAGGAAGATCAATTTATTGATATGTATAAAGAAAAGCGGGGTGGTGGGTGGGGCGCCTAGATAGTTATCTATCGATATTTCTCCCTCTTGTTCGTCAGATCCCTTTCTCCTTGTTTACTTCTATCTTCTTTCTTTCTCACCGCCACTTTTAATACCAGGAGACGGTTTCATTTCGAACAATATTTCCTAGAGAGTTTTATTGCTCGTACGATATTCAATTTCACTCAAAAGTGGGAGAAAAGTAGGACGGTGCGTTTCTTGAGCTTTGATGGAAACTCGTCAAAATGAAAACTGAGTGCTTACAAAAAATATATATAATAATAACCCTTTACCTTTACCGTGACGAAGTGTCTTCGGGCTTCGATAGTAAAGGTGGTTGGTGTCTCGTAAGACGCTTGACATTTCATTTGGAATCAAATCAGTGAAAATGACAAATAGTGATCCAATATCTGTTCTACCTCGGGGAGAGAAATAAAAGTAGGTATTGGAATGCGCGGATCTTGTACCTAATATGAGAGGGGGTGGGTTTTTTTAAATCGGTGAAACGAAATATATACAAATTAAATGGTGCA
>CABFOV010006295.1:0-24360 GCA_902141375.1 Timema poppense | reverse complement strand
ATATATATATATATATATATATATATATACATCATATTCTGAAAATTGAAAAATGACACCTGGACACGGGAATCGAACACGGGACCTTCGGCTTAGTACGCCAATGCTCTTACCACTTAGCTATCTAGGATTTTTCCCGTGCCCATGGTCACTATTTTCAAAAATGTGTCGTTTTGAGTTAATTTTTAAATAATGTGCATAAAAAATTAATTATATAATACAATATCAATTTAAAAAGTGTCAATACAGTCATAATAAAAAAATAAATTAGATATATTTAATTATTGCTTCATCAAGAATCTTGGTCGCAATGAGTCATTTTTACTGTGTATTAGTAGCTATGCGACCGCACCTTAAGTTTTAATGCAATAATTCTCCAATGCCATAGAGTAATTAAATAAAAGTAAGTTTCTCAAAAAGTTTTTTTTCTTTAAACCTCTTAGATCATTGTTGTACAAACATTTCTCCTATCTCCATTTTAGAATCAATAGTCTATATTTACATTTTTTATTGGTAAAAATTTATAAATGAAGAATTTAATACCAATGCGATGACATGAAGATGTGCAACACCTAATAAAATGTCGAAAATGTTAACTGGAAGTCGAAATTTTAATACAAAGTGTTGACCTTTTTGGGCCCAATATTGATCTTTTTTATTGGTCCATGCATACAAATGATGAAATTTATTATTTAAAAATTAAATTATAAAATTTAAAACTGGAACTAAAATTATAAAATTTAAAACGGGACTAAAAAATGTTTTCCATTAAGTAAAGTGTCAATTTATGCTTGGGTTTGCTAGTGAATGTTATTTATTTTCACATATACTACGAGTTTTGGGTAAATATCTCCATTTTTAAACAATAGAGCGAGAGAGTCTGTGCCGATTTCCATACAATTTTTTTAAAAATCTTTTTCAAATTAAATTATTACTTGTTCTGGTTATAAGCTTATGTACTAATCACGCTAATGGTTTTAGGGATGAGTAAGGTTATATTTATGTGAATTGTATCCATATTTGCATGGAGGATAGTAGAAAAACACTTTTAAAAACTCTTAGTACAACTGATTGTGATTCGAACCTTGATCTCCCTGTCATTGGCAGTCAAGTCTATTGCGATAGTGATGCCTTAGGCCATGCTGCCGCCAAAGAGAGTTATTACTTTAATTATGTTCTCCGGTAAAAATAATATGGTTTCACAACAAATATGACATCCTCCTCAGGAAGTCTGAATTCGAATCCCTTCCAGTCCTATCGAGAAAGTAGGCCTACTTAATGTAATTGTGTACATTTATATCTCAAGATTATGAAGTCTTTAGACCCTTCTTATAACACTGAACTCAAAAAATAGCTTTTTATTTTCATTGTATATTTTCGGCTAGAGCTGGAACTAGAGCTGAAATAGTTTAATTGATTTTATTAAACCTTTATATTTAGATGCTATATATGGTCATACCTCAGAGAACCTTTTTTTATTTTGATTCGAGCCCACACTAATGTTAATTTACTAATTACTGAGTTATGAAAATTTGAAATTTTTAGAAAATCAGTCTTACAATTTTTCTTTAAAATGCATATATTAGGAGTTTTTGATATGACATATAACATTGTATATTGGTTTCTCTGGGTGTCATTATTTAAGGTTAGTTTTCACTGATGAAATATTTTGAAAATGGATTTAATGGTTTGCTCTCGAAATGGGAGTCTGGTAAAAAAAAATTTCATGATAGAATTGCATGTGTTTATTTTGATAAATAATTAAAAATAATTTGAGTCTAGTTAACAAATAACTGCTTTTCAAAAATTTGAAATTTGTTAAAGATATTTGGGCAATTTTGTTTAAAATTTATTGCGATCAACAAGATTATGTGTTTGTTTTTCTGAAGAAAAATTAAATCAAGAGATAATTTATTGACACCAATTTCATTGGCCCTATGGCCTAAGGCGTCACCTTCGCAATAGACTAGACTGCCAATGACAGGGATATCAGGGCTGGAGTCCCAGTCGGGTAGACTGAAGTAAAAAAAAAAAATCTCAGTCATTGTACATTTAACCTTCATGAAGATTCAGGTAAATTTCCTCTAAATTTAACCATCTTCCTTCGCTCTCGTAGTGAAGTAAGTGTATATGGACGGATAGTAAAACACAGTCGATAAAAACAAAATCTACTAAAGTGCAATTTTAACTACTAGAGTAACGAGTATTTTATTTGTAATTGCAGCCCCCAATGAAGCGGCTGTCACCATCGAAGTGTTCCCGAAGGAATCGATCGTCAAGGTGGGTGACACGGTCACTGTGATGTGTCGGGCAGGGGAGAAACTCCAGTACTGTCGCGTTACCAGCCCCGCAGGGACTTTCAACCTCAAGCCTAACATCCCTGTCAGCAATGGATACATATACTCTGGTAAAGGTCTCGAGACTGGGGAGTGTGGCTTCACCATCGCCAATGTGCAAGAGATGAACAACGGCAACCACACTTGCTACTTGGGCTTTGACAACACTGGCTTGGAGTCCAACACCACCATGTCAGTCATTGTGGCCAGTAAGTACCATCTGAACCTTGGCTAGAGTTGAGTACCACCATGGCAGTCATCGTAGCCTTGTAAACACCTAGAGCACACCAGGTTTTCATTTATATAAACTGATTTATTGGTATATTATTTTAGTATTAATTTCCTACACTGGCCTATGAAAAATGTATGACCGGGTAAACCACAACAAGGAAAATTTAGTTATTTAGAAGCTTTTTGAATAAAAATATTAAATAGTATTTAAAGTATGCCACTACTTTTTTTTTTATAGAGCCCCCAACAACTTCTCCTGAGCTCTCGGTGAGTCTTGTTGGTTCAAGAGTCTCGGCAGACTTTCAAGAGGGACAAACTATACAAGCTATGTGCAGAGTTCCAGATAATCGGCCCCCCAGCAACCTTACCTGGTTCATAGGTATGTACAATTTTCCTCTTTAGTTAGCTCTTAAAAATGGGATACATTATATCATTTTTAACATGGTTGCCAAATTTGGGTATGGCCAACATTAAAATTGGCCACAAGATCAAAATCAGGATAACTTAATCAAACAATAAGGGAATAATGGGTTATTACTGAGCTTGGTTGATATCAGATTAAGTCTGTTAGAAGGTAATTAATTTTTGACATCTTCAGTCTGTTAATGTTAAATATTTGCCTCTGGAAAGTAAAATTAGACTATTATCAATGTGTAAGCAGAGTTTTCTTGGAAAAATATAAGGGATTCTTTGCAAAGCTTCTCATTTGTAATAAAGGCTCATCTTTGATCAATGTAATTTAAAACCTAGTGATACTTTTATAGTGTCAATACATTTACAACACCCCCAACGCACCACGTCGAGCATCTTTGGTTCTAATTAGATAATCATAAAGAAGATTGTAGACCAAACTTGAAGATATCTTTCTAAGTGCTTGCGCAGAATAAATTTGTTCAAGATCTATCAACTTTCAAAACATCTTAATATCAGTTATTATAACCAACCTCGTGGCTGCTAAACTAGAGGATCCGGGTTTGGTTCCCGGCTGGTAAAGGGGGATTTTTCTCGAAAAAGGACTAATTCCCAGATCCTGGTTAACTAAGCTTAATTTAGGTTAAGATCTTAATGGCTCCATCCCATCATATTCATTATAACCACCTCACCTCATCGGGACATGGAAAGAGTCTCCACAAAAAAGAATATAAAAGTACATTCAGGCATCCCCTGGGGCAATAGTACATTAATTCGCCTACTGGATAATCTTTTTGGAGACTGAACCACATATTTATGTAGCCCAGACATGCCAGTTTCAGCTATTGTTTAAAATAAAATAAAAGTTGTCTAAGCAAAACATGTTTGAAAGAATATTGCTTATAAGACAAAGCAACTACCACAGTTAAACTAGGAGGTGGCGGGGGGAGATCAGATTGCCTTAACATATTTTTGGAAATGTAATTTAATGCATTATTCAAATTAGAACAGCAATTATTTTAACAGAATTTTAAAGCTAATCTGCAATAAGGTTCTTACTACACCTTTCTTCCTAGAGACTGAGTACAAACGTCTTATTATATACATTAATAGACATACAATTTAAACGATTTAGAATAAAGAGAGAGATAACAGGTCTGGTCAAAATACATGATAAAAAGATATTTTTTTACAGAATTATTTAAATGTAGTCAATTCATGATTATAAATTTGACTCACGTTTTAGCTGTGACATTTTTTCAATAGAATTATTTGTAATAAAATAATAATGTTGTCACATCAAAATATTTAGAAGGATAGAAATATACATTTAAATATTTTTATGAATGATTTTATTTTATAATATTGTTTTTAGGTAATGAGCAAGTCACTGATGGACTATCACCAATTCGAAAGGAGCCTGAAAACTGTGGCTATGCAGATTTGTGCGCGGTCAGCCAAAACTTGACCCACACATTAAGTTGGCGAGACAATGGCAAGGAACTAAGCTGTTTTGTTCAGCATTTTGCCATGGATGAGAGGGCAAACAACCAGACTAAATCACAACTAAATGTGTTATGTAAGTTATTTATGTGTTCTTTATAATTTAACAAATAGTTTGCAATGAATTTTTTCTGTGTCAATTTTAGAACTGATTAGGTGAATTTATTTCCCATTTCAAGTGCCATTTTTTCTTATATGTGTATCATCTCTTAATATCTATGTGGGCTATCCACCTATTTATATTAATGAAATAGTGAGGAGTAGAGTGGGGTGATAGATCTCAGATAACTGGTTTAATATTTATGTTGATATACATATTTAAAATTTTTGGATGTGGCAATATATTGTCTACCACGATTGGTATCAGGAATGTCGATTTATCGTAGTGAATGATATCCCAAGGTAGAAGACCCATTGTTGCTCACGATTTGTTGAGGCATCACAGTCCTGCATCACATTCCTTGTTATTATGTATTAATGTATATCATCCTACTTGAGATATACTGTCCCAAGCCTAGCTACTCCCTTATCTCTCAACTACCACAGTTGTGTAGATACACACATATATATCAAGCAGTGTTTTATTTTATGATGGGGCAAAGAAACGTGTCAATCGGTTTGTTTTAAACAACTAGGACATGGGTTTGCAAGAGAAAAGTTGTACCCAATCGCAGACAAGTTTTGTTAATATTTTAAAGGACCATTTGTGCACCCCGAACTTTTCATTGGGAGAGGCATACAATGTATTTGAAGCTATTATGCCTTTCACTCTTTCCTATTCAGAAATACTTTTGATGTACGTTATCAGTATACTTTTTTGAATATAAGGTCATTCTGGTCTTGAAATTTAGTTTATGCATTTGACACATTTGTGTACCTCTCTAATATTATCTTATTTAATATGTTTTAATCTTTACTAAAACAGTTTTTGATCTTTGGGGAGAGAAGGAATAACCCCACCGAGTGATATACTGCAAAGGAATATATAAAGCAAATAAAACTTCTTTTTTACAAGAAAATATTTGTGTGTTGCTGGATTTTAAAATTCACTAAAAAATTAAATTTAAGCAAATTAAATGTTATCAACTCAAATGTCGAAGCTCAAACTCAAATTGATGCAGATAAAGAAAGGTTCACTAGAATGTTTCAAGTTTATTTCAAATTTGTTAAATTAGCCACTTCAGATTTTGTCTTTTACCCCTATCCAAAGCAAGATATTCATAAAATGAGGTGTCTCTAAAACACTTATACTTTTTGCTGTCGAAAATTTTTAAATACTTTTCATCGTGTTTCCACATATTTTTTCAATAATATTTGTCACTTATAGAACTGACTGAAAAAGCCAAGACCACTTCTAACTTAAAGTTCGTTCACGGTAGGAATTTACTTCTGAAAGGCCTTTTTCCCTACCAGAAATCTATTATATAGTAGGATATTGGTAGGAAAAAAGACCTTTCAGAGGTAAACTCCTACCGTGAATGAAGTATACTTCCATCATCAACCTTAGATTATTTCTAAATAATTATTCTTATTTAATTTTCGTATTTGCTTTTCTGCTATTGCTATTTTGAGAATATAAGTTTAACAAAGCCTGACAAAGATTCACTCAAATACTTATGCCCGGCAGCAAATTATAGAATCCACTACTTTTATTAATCCCTTGGCGGTCTGTGTTAAGTGCTTGCCTCAGGACCAGATGTTCATGCGTTCAAACCCAATTAGGGTTGACAGATTTTTCTTGAGTGATAAAAATCTGTAGAACATTTTCCTTTGGAGGTGAAGGAGGTAAAGTCATCAGTGCCATGATTATCATTGCATGCAAAAGAACCTTGGGAAGATTTTCAAAAATACCTTACCCGGCAAAATTAGTAGGCCCTTTTACTCTCACTTATAGAAATATACGTTAAATATTTGAAATATATACAACACACACAGTATTATAGTCTTTGATTAGTCATAAAATTATAATTTCTAGCCTTTAAAGTTATGCTTCCTTATTTTGATTATTTTATATAACTATAAGTAGGCCTATGCATAGGCCTTACATACAGATAATTTAATTAAATACTACACATTTAATTATAACTTAAAATATTAATATTTAAAATAATTTTCAGACAAACCTCGTGATGTTGAAATATCCTCGGAGCAGTTTGGTTTTGAAATCGGAAAACCTGGCAGAATTAGCAAACAAGTCCAAGCCAACCCGAGGCCCAGCTTTGCCTGGAATGTTGGAGGAGGTGAATGGATCAGAGAAGGGCAAGTGGACAGTTTAACCGGAAGATTCCGTGCAGGAGAAACCATCAATAATGTTAGTATTGATATTTTAATAAAATTAGATTTTAAACTAAACATTATAGAGTGAGAAAAGTGTTTTCAACCATTGGTCCAAACAAACTATCTTGGGAAATTTCAAGGAGATTAGAAGGTTCCACCACTAAAATCCAAAATTATTAAAGGCACACTACCATCTCTACCAGAATTTATTTGAAAAATAATCTACATTACCTAAATAACTACAGTATGATTTTGGTAGGAAGAACAGTAGAAGTTAGTTACTAAAGCTACTTAATCAATTTTATTATATTCATTCACCGAGAGTCATGTTATCTTCAGCTGTCACCTTTAATAAATATTATCAAAACCTATAGAATGACTCAAATAATATAGTAAAATGTTATCAATATTGATTGTAAGGACACATGTTTGAATTTTCTAAACTGTTTTTCTAACCAAAATCAGGCTTTACATCATTTTATAATTAGTTAAAATACATCACCAGTGGTGTATACCACTCATTTTTCAGGTATAAATGAAAATACATTCTCCTGTCAATAAAGTGGGTTCTAAAATTCTGCCTGTGTGCTTGGGGCTATAGACACAATGACACAAGGGTTTTATTCTAAAATTAAAATTAGATGTTATATAGACTAACTTTGGGGCAAAATTTTTATTTCATTTCTAAAATTAAGCATTGTTAACTGATTATTGATTTTTGAAATTTAAATGTTTCAAAAGTTAAAAAAAAAGAACAAAAAAATATCAAATCAAAATAGCTATTTGGTTAATATTTTATATTATAAGCAACACTGTATATATAAATTTATGAAAAATTCATTTAAGGGTAGTTTACAAATGACTGGTTTTTGAAAATTGGATTTTTTGTTGTTGTTTAAACCAGCGTTTCTGAAAGTATGCTCCTCATAGCCCTGGGGCTTCCTGAGATCCCTTCAGTTGCTCCTTGTTATTTTAGAATCCTTGTGGCCCAACACATTAGCTCAGTCGTTAGGTATCTTATCTTTCTATTGAGCCAAGGGTCCTGGATTCAATTCCCAGCATGGCCGGAAAATTATCATTGATGAAATGTGGGTTTTCCCTTTCACAGTGATGAGTTAACAACCTAGAGCTTGCTGTTGTCTGTTTTATATACCTCAAATAAAAAATAAAGAATCTACATGAGGCTGGATTTTTAAAATACACTTGCCAAAACAAAATACTGCAACATATTGAATGTAGACGAAGACATGCGATTCCAGCTGTCTTTTATTAAGCCAGAAATCAAGAGATTTGCAAAAATTTTAAACACTGCCACTATTCTCAATAAAAAATAAGTTTAGGGAAAAAATAAAACACATTTTATTTAAAAAAATTAATGGTTTTATTTATTTTCAAGCTATTTATGATCAAAATTAAATTATTCAATAAATATGCTTATTAAATTTTCTCAAGATTTATTAAATTTAATGCGGTAAACATCGATAGTTGGAACCCACTCAAACAACACACATTTGGGGCTCCACAGGTTTTTAGGTGTGTAAAGTGTTGATAAACAAATGTGAATATGTATTTTTTTAATGTTATTATTCTAATAAATTACAGATAATTAAAAATCGACACCCCATAATCCAGAACCCTCTATAACATCATAGGTCATAGGTTGAGAACTACTGGTCAAATGACACACTGCACATTGATTGTACTGGCCACTATAGTCAAGAATGTTGGGTGTTTGGGGGAGAGGGGTGCTCTTAAATTGGTTTTCACGTGTGATTTAAATTTATTTTTCTATCCTGTATGAATTCTAAGGAATGTGGTGGATTTCTTTTAATCTAGCTTCTTTATACCAAACCGCTTGGATAACTGTACGTCATTGGTGTAGCCTGGTGTCTTCCCCATTCCAGGGCAAGCATAGTTAGCTTAAACTATATCATTATGTTCTTGTCATGGTAGAACTGATATGCTAGGTAAGAATGAAAAAACGGACTTAAGTGGGTGGGACTAATTCACAGGTACAGTTTCAATAAGCTCTGCTTAGCCTTACAACACTCCACACCACATCATTGGATTAAGTAATCCTAGTTGTTCATATAAATAATTAGTAAAGTATTTCACATTTTTTTAACAGTTCCATAGATATTTATTTTTATATTTGAATTATTTCACATATAATTGGTTATGCATTATTGTGGATTTTTCAGGGAAGTGGAATTTGGCAAGCCAGCCTAGAGATTGATTCCGTAACTGCGGAAGATGTTGAGAGGGTCTACAATCTAAGAGCTTCTAATATTGCGGGAGTCACAGATTATGCAGTATCAATTTCTACTATGGATGCACCACAAGGTATTTGTTAATCTAAATTAGTCTTTTCACTTAATTATACTTAATTACAGTAGAGCGTCGGAAATCCGGAGCGTCGCAAATCTGGATTGGTGGTGAAAGCAGGTAGGGGAGGTAGTGGAAGGTGTCTTTGAGAGCTCAACGACTTAGCCAGTCACCTCTCCTTGGTCACGTGCTCGGCTCAGTTCTGTGCTATCATTTACAAACTTTACAGAAGTGGTGAAAACTTCGTCATATTCTTGCCTTGTGACGTAATAGTGTGCGAGTTAAAACGGAAAATATTTTTACTTTGTTAATCATGTCATCATTATCAAATAAAAGGAAACATAAATTTTTATCAATAGAGGATAAGTTAGAAATTCTATGAAGACTGTCTGAAGGGGAAAGTGGTGCATCTCTCGCTAAAATATATGGTGTGGGAACTTAAACCATTAGTGACATTAAAGCAAAGAAATACAGTTTGCAACGTTTTGCTTCAAAACTAGATTCTGAAGAAGGTTCACAGAAAAGAAAAACCACAAGAACGGCAAAAAAAACAACAGTGCATTAGAAGATGCTATGTACATTTGGTTTACGCAGAGGAGAAGTTTAGGTGAGCCTATTTCTGGTCCACTCGTTTGTGAAAAGGCGATCCAGATGAATAAGAAACTGGGCGGGCCTACAGATTTCAAAGCTAGTTCGGCTGGCTGAAGAATTTTAAAATGAGGCACGGGATTAGAGAACTGGATGTCCAACGCTAAATATTATCTGTTGATAATTCTGCCGCAATGGCAATGATTTTAGGGAAAAATTTGTTAGCATGACAATTGAGGAGGACTACAAAATAGATTATGTTTACAACGCTGACGAAACTGGGCTAAATTGGCGTTCTCTACGCCGGAAGTCATTGGCTTCTCGTAAAGAAAAATTCACTCCTGGCTTTAAGGTCGCACAGGAAAGAGTGACAGCAATGGTTTGTGCTAACGCAAGTGATTCTCACGCTTTGGATCTGTTGGTTATAGGAAAAAGTAAAAAGACACGATGCTTTAAGAACATTAAAACCTTACCTGTAATTTACAGGTCACAAAAAAACCAATGGATAGATGCAGAAATTTTTACCGAATGGTACAAAGATATTTTCATTCCCAGTGTTAAATAACATAGGAAACAAAACTAAAAGTAAGGCAAGGTGGTCCTCATCATTGACAATGCCCCAACTCACCCCGGCCTTGATGTCTTGAACATAATAGACGATAATATTCAAGTCATGTTCCTGCCTCCAAATGTAACCTCCATACTACAACTGATGGACCAGGGGGTCATAGAAAAAATGAAAATAATTTATATAAAACAGATGCTTCGTCGGCTCTTGCTAGCTGAAAGAGACGAAGAAAGTGTGCTGTAGTTTGTGAAAAACCTCAGCCTAAAGGACGCCATTTACATGGTAGCAGATGCCTGGGGATCTCTCACTGACGACAACTTAAAAAATGCCTGGAAAAAATTGTGGCCAATCCCCGAAACCCCAAATCAAGGACAAGATGAGGCAAACTCTATCGGCCGCCAACACTCCTACTGACGCTGAAGTAGTTGTTGACATTGCCTGGATTTTAACAGTGCGATGAACTTGATGCAAGGGAGTGGTTTGAAAAGGATGGCAATGACCCTGGTTATCAGCATTTGAATGATGACGAAATAGTTCATCAGGTAATTGAGGACAATGATAATGGAAGCAATGTAAGAGAGAGTGACGACGATGAAGAAATGGATGCTGAAGAAGCTGCCGGTCCTTCACACTCAGACGCCTATGAAGCATTCCAGACAGCTATGAACTGGTTAGAGAGGCAACCTGAGGGGACGGCGACACAACTCGTACTTCATAAAAGACTGAGAGATGTGGCTGCAAAGAAACGTACGTCAAGTCTTGTACAAAAAACAATTAAGGACTTTTTTACCCAGTAAGTTTCCATTAATTACTGTAGATTCTTGTGTTTTTTTTCTAAAAAGTATTGTAGAGTTACTAATCTAAATTACATAATGTACATGTTCTTATTCAATATACTTTATTAAAATATTTTGTGTACTGTATTTTTTGAAACCTTCAGCCTCTATTTTGCAATACAGTAGACTCCCGAGCGTCATGTATCCTCTAGTCAATACATTGCGTATGTATACAGTTATTGACAGCACATTTGAAAATCCGGACAATTCAGTAATCCGGATGGGTCTCGGTCCCGATCAATCCGGATTAACGACGCTCCACTGTTTGTCAGTTTTTACAAAATTGATTATGAACGAAAGGACAAATTGTATTAACAACCTTATTTATATGTTGGTTATTCATATTCTTGAATGTTTCTAAAATTATAATCAAATATTTCTGACAAGCTGTCCATGCATATTAAAGTCACATCTTATGCAGCAGCCATCATATCTTGTTTGCATGAGCCAAACTCCAATTAAACTTTATCGTGTGTGGGGATAGCCAAAACAAGCAGTCAAATTTTTTGCTTGACGAGCTCAGTTTCAAACACAATTTCCATGGTAAAGTTGAAATATTAATCTCGCCTTTGAGCCAAATTAAAATATTCATGTGCAGGTTTGCATCAACCAACTTTGGTGATATGCTTCATCACTATCCATTCTAATGGTTTTACATCAGGCATGGTAGCAGTGCTATCAACATCACACACATAGGCTGGCATTTTCACTTGTGAAGAAATAATTTCAAATATGGTTCGTTGAAGATGTGAACTGTAGTAATTATTATAACAAATTTAAACTAGCTAAGGAATATACACAATTAGTTGAATTATTTAAGTAATTGAAGAAAATTATTTTTACTGTCCCACTGCTTGATGGGAGAGCTAGCAATTGATAAATGTTAAATCTTCGAAAGATTAACCAGTCAATAAGTATTGTAAAGTCTCCACATAGCAACCCGCCTCGGTGGCGTAGTTGGCTAACACGCTAGTCGTGTTGAGCTCGACTGCTGAGGACGGGGAGATCGAGGTTCGAATCTCGGTCGGGTGAACTGAGGGGGGGGGGGTTCATAAGTGGTTTTCCACTCTCCCTCCACGCAAATGTGGGTTCACTTCCTCTAACTCAACCTTCCCAATTCCTAATCCATTAGAGTAATTAGTACTTAAAGCATATAACCCGAATGGGTAGTAAGACTCGTTGCTAAATATTATTATTATTATTCCACATAGCTTTCTTCTGTGTACTTTCTTGATACATATATTGTTATTAAGTAAAATACACAATTTACTCAATACCACACACCACTGATTGCAAGGGGGGAATTTTCCCTTGCTCATTTTCAAAAATTGTAAATTATTTTGGTACATTAAGTAAAGCTATAATATAGAGCACTGAAGATGTGTCAAAAGCATGAACTTAGTTTTAGACCATGCTTACAACTTGATATTCAAAAATTCCCCTACAATTTTTAATCGTAAAACAGTGCAAAAATATATCTTTGATACCGTCATCATTGGGCACATGAACAAAACATATTAGCTCATATAGGTTTGCGGGTGATATAGAAGTTTGTGTTAAGGTCACAGCTGTATATATAACACTCTCTTCCCTGCCCTCTTAAAACACGATTTTCTGGTACACCATTGCCCTATGCAATTGAAATGAATTCAACAACAAACTATGAGTCTCCCAGCTCAGGAAAGGTGTTTATGCTCATATATATACTGATTAATAGTGTAATAAGCGTGTCTTCAACCACTCTACTGCAAAATGTGTATAAAGAACAGATCAAAGTCAGACTCTCTATCAAGTTTGGCTTGTCAGCTGCATGGGATAGGACTTCAACGTGTATGACAAGCTTAATTCTCACTATTAGTTGGCCACTTATTTTTGGACTCTACTTTACATATATTGTCTCTACATCCTGTTAACATCGTATGGGAGTTACAAACTTGTATTGACATTGTTTCTTTCTCATATAAAGTTCAAATGTTGTAACTTTCTAAAAAAAAAAAAAATCTCAACAATTTATGTTTTTATATCTTTACCAGTGTTAAATGGCTGATAATGACTTGAGAAGCCGTTTTTGCAATAGTACAAAAGCTCATTTTTTTACTATACACTTACATACTACACAGTTTTTTAGGGATTAGGAAGTGTACCCTCATTTGCGTGAAGGGAGAGTGGAAAATCATTCTGGAAATACAACCCTCGGTACACCTGATCGAGATTTGAACCTCGGATCTCCCCATCAGCGATCTAGTCTACTGTGAAAGTAGTGTGTTAGACCATGCAGCCATTGAAGCGGGTATTTTTTCTTGTACAATGGCCAATAATGCTTTAGCCACCTCACTTGCACCTAAAGAGACAATGTGTATTGTTTACTTTTATATAATTGGCACATGTTTTACAAATAGACAAGGCTATCTATATTTTTTCATCTGACACTTGGGTTCAGTTGAAAACGGGTTGGTTTACTCAGCTAAAGATTCCGTTTTCGATCCCTGGCATGGCATTTGCGTGAAGGGACTGTGGAAAACCACTTTTGAAAGAGCCACAGGACAACCAACCAAGATTCAAACCCCTATCTCCCGATCATTGGCCATATAGTTCACTGCAAGAGTAGTACCTTAGACTTTGTGGTCACCGAAGCAGGTAACACTTTTATACCCACCTCCTTTTGTTATTATTAGAGATACATAATGCTTAAAATGGAAATTCTAATATTTTATATTGTATCACTCTTATATAAACAATATTTAAATTCTGACTCGTCCTCTTACTTATATCCTGGTGGAATTGTTAATACAATATTTGTATGCATAATTTGATGGTTTAAATTACTATTAAATACTTTGTTAAATTTTAGGAATCCATCTCGGAGCAGGGGAAATAGTAGGAATTTGTGCTGCTATTTTGGCCCTTCTTCTCATTATCTTCTTGATCATCTTTGCCCGTGCCACTGGTCGATGGTGTTTTTCAGGTAAGATAATGTTAAAATATTTAATATTGATTTAAATATTGAGATTATATTTAAATGTCACTCTAATTTAATGTAACATAAATTAACACCTCATAGGGTGCCACCATTTTTATCGGGTGATATCGCCTATTAAACAAACAACATTTCCCAGAGTTAAAAAAAAACCATACATACCTAATCATGACATTCCCTTACGGGGTAGGCAAGAAACTGTGAATATAGCTCAAAAAACAACTTCATACTCATCGTCTTCACTAATTTTCTCCACTCCTTACTTCTCTTCAACAACACTGAGCTATAAAAGCTATTTTATTCTTAAAACTCTTAATGTTTCACTTGTTCACATAGTCATATACATAATTTCTTACATGACCTCATTCCTTTTGATCCATACACTTTACCTTCAGTTATTTGTTTTGTCACTCATCCTCTCATTATGCCCAAACCACCGTAAGACACTTCTTTTAAATTGATTGACCTTTTGGATTCCCTTTCAAACCACACTCGTTCAGCACCTATTCAGTACCGACTTTGTCCATACGAGTTTTTCCACATACATTTCTTAGAGATCTCATTCCAACCACATTCACCATGCTCTTGTGTTTCTCCTAACAAACCCACACTTCACATACCAAATGAATTGATAAATGAAAATATATCAACTTTGTTTTTATTGTAAAGTTATAACAAGTTTTTGTGACCTATAAATATACAATATTGAAAACTATGTAAATTATCTTTAGACTAACAAACTTGTTACCTGTATCAATGAGCACGCAGAATAAACATGAAGCTTGCCTGGTACAATAAAAGTGAAGCTCATTTGATCCAGTTTTATGATGACGAGAGAGCTTGGGCTTGAATACCGTTGGGTGTTTTCGAGTGACTTATGATTTTCCACTCACTCTCTATGCAAATTCGAGTAATTTTCACTTAATTATAGCTTCCTCATTTCTACCACAATGGTCCAATTAAATGTGAATGGCCTAAACGGGTAGTAAAATGAGGTTCAAAAAATAAATCTTTTTGGTGTCTCTAGATCAGGGATTCTCAACCCTTCTAGGCTATCGGCACCCTTGTGAAGGTGATTAGAATCTTGTGGCATCCTTGCTCAAATCTTTGTGTTTTGTTTTTCCCATGTTTTTTTTAATATCCAAAGTATAATATATCAGAGTAGCATTTAAAACAGATAGGTGTTTTAATTTTGTAATGATTTAAACTTAAAATATTTTTACTAATCTCTTACTGAGTTGATTGAAAGATATAAATAACAAAAACACTGAATGAAATTAATAAATATAGTTACAGAGCAAAATAACTTTGGAAATCAATAAACTAGCACACTAACCAACCACAAAGTGAGATGACTAAAAGTTAATACCACTTATAATGAATAATACATAATCATCGAAAGGAAAAAAAAATATTTTCTCACATCGGGTGCTGTGACATGTGCAATTCAGGGAAACACTAAAAGAGAAAGCCATCTTATGTTTCTTTTTATTTGCATTATTTTGTGGTAATATATATTTTTATTGGGTGTATACAATTACATCGCGTTTTTGGTACATATACATTTCAAGCCCATCGCATCACATTCCCCCCACCTCTTTACACACAACTAACCCTACTCTGACCTACAACCAATAGGAATGAATGGTCAACTGACTCCCCTTGGGAGGGGGAAATTTTCTAGCTTTCCAGAAATCTAATGTCCTTAAAAAAAACTTGTGTAGACTTGAATTTGTAAATTCAAATTGCTGTGGTGCAATGAAAAGTAAAGATGAATTAATAAAATAAGAATATAATCTACAAATTAAAAATAAACCTATTTATCTGGACAATTTTTTCCAACGAAGTAGAAACCGAAATTATGGTATATTTATTTTAGGAGTGTTGTAGATACAGTTAGTTACCTAGGCATCTCGGTTATGGTGATGTTTATTTAAGTTTTGTTTGAGTTACACTATTCTTTCAACCAGTTACACCTTCAAAGTGAGAGTCAAAGGTGAGAAACAGGCACGCTATCCTTCCAACCAGACCTACGTTCAAAGTGAAAGTCAGAGGAGAGAGTCGGGCACATTAACGCGATGTAATGGACACACGATGTAATTTTATATATTTGCCCTTTCATTCATATTGGTTGTACATCAGAGTAGGGTTATTTGTGTGTAGAGAGGTGGGAGAAAATGTGACGTGATGGACCTGCAATGTATTTGTACCAAAAACGCGATGTAATGGTAGTCCCCCATTTTTAATATGTTTTCTTAACATCTCCCCCCTCAAATTCTTGCGATACCTACGACCAATATCACAGCACCCGGGTTGAAAATCCTTACTCCAAATTGATAAAATGCATTCACTTTGTCAACACAAAAGTTTAATTAAATGACTGTTTTATTATATATTTCTTGCTGGCGCTTATTGTGAATGTTGCTCTTTACCACTCGCAAGAGACTAAATTGCTAGTGGCAAAGTCGGGGTTAGAATCTCGGCATTAGCAAGATGTGAGCATTTTAAGGCTTATTAGACACCCCATGCCTATATATGTGGTATCAGCACTATGCTTTAGGATTATTTGAATATTGGCATTAATGTTTCCTTTAATAAAAATTTATATCTTAAATTTTGTTTTAAATTGGCCAATATTCAAGAAAGAAACTTGAGTGGGTCATCAGTGTGAGTGGAGCGGTAGTGGCGTTTATTTGCTTGCCAAGCACGATTATTTGTCTAAGAAGTGATGTCAAATTATGAGTGGTGCAGAAGTGCAGTCCCAAGCACACTACTGCGGCACTAATAGCCCACTCACATTATTTTTTCACTACTAGTCCATTCAGACTATTGTAACACTAAGACCTTAAATCGCTGACCCACTTAGCTTTGTTCTTGCATACCAGCCTTTTACTTTGTTGATGTTCCACCTTCTATCAATGCAAATTGGGGTACATTTCCTTTAAATTCTATCTTTAAAAAAGCTATTATATTAGTCGATATATGGGTGTCCCAGATTAAAAGTAAAACACAGTGCACCAAAAAAAAAAGTATATATTTTCTTAAATGCTAGATTTGAAAGGGATGTTCATTGGAAATACAGTAGTCTCAATAATCCGACAAAGCCGGACCGAAAGGTGGTTGGATTACCGAAATGTCGGATAATATGGAAAAAAGTAAAGGAAGAGGAGGAAGGGCAGAGAAATAAATCCAAATTACTGTATAAATACGAGTGCAGACTAGGTATGAAT
This sequence comes from Timema poppense, assembly GCA_902141375.1. NCBI lineage: Eukaryota > Metazoa > Arthropoda > Insecta > Phasmatodea > Timematidae > Timema > Timema poppense. Next base: position 7,078 of record CABFOV010006295.1, on the reverse strand, counting down.
TAGGGTTTGAAGTTTTTCTTCAATCGAAAGAAATTCCTTTTTTTCTCTATTCACTTCCCATATTTCTCACACAGTAAATTTACATTAATGGGAAAATGCAAATCTCAATCACAGTATGTATGAACAAGAACAGTGAAAACATTCACTAAGGTGTGCTAACAGAGCTACAGCCATGGATGTATGTGACTCACTCACTGACAAAGAAACGATGGTAGTGAGAAAAATAATATGCATGTGGATACTGTACAACAATGTAAATTGCATATCATGAGGATATGTCTGATTAAAGGGAATGTCGAATAACTGAAGGTCAGATTATAGAGAGACTACTGTTTTACAATTTATTTGCAGCTTAGCATTCATTTTGCTTAACCTTAGACTTTGTGTAAACAATATTTTGGTGAGAGCGAACTATAAATAGTGCTTTTCTGATTTAAATAATTATATAATATTGATAGTTCTATAAGTCAATCCTTTAAACATGACTAGACGCTAACAGAATTTAACTACCTATATATTTAGTTATAATTCATTCACGACATAAGTTTACTTGGATGACAGCTCAAAATGTTACTAGAAGTAATCCCTAATATATCACTAAGCCAACAGCTGACATCGATCACTATGGATGACTGTAATGAAAACAGATGGCAATATATTATTGTGATAGCTAACCACAGTAATTTAGGCCAATAATATGTATATATTTATTTGAGGACGGACACAAAGTTTATTTATTGTTTTATTCTACCTTAAAAAAATATTCACACCACTTTCACAAAAACTTCTAACGAACATAGCTTCAAAATGGAGACTTGACGAATTTAAACCATGTGGTTGAACATGACAGTAAACAAGTTTTTTACAATGATGCAGACACACAGTTGATGAAAATATTTTATTCAGTTAATTATTTCAAAATACGATAAAATAATCATAAAATCATTTATTGTATGTAAAAAAAAAATCAGAAATTTCTCTTTTCCAAGTAAATATGCCTGTATTAAAAGGTATTGATGTGTGAACTATATTACTCAAAATCAATAACATTTCAAAACAAAGAATAGGTACTTTTAATTATGTTTAAAATATTGTTTCGAGTTGGATAAAAAGAAATTATTTAAAAAAATTAAATAGTATGAGAAAACTTAAGTTTACGTTATTTTAAATGTAATATATAACAGTTATTTAAAGATCTTTACATTTATAACAAAACATTGATCTTTTACAAGTACTAGCAACCCAAAACCTAAACATATGATTTTCGAACTGTCATCCAGGTAAGAACCTATCGGGAACGAACTTTAGGTTAGATTAGTAAAAGATAATACAGGTTGGTAAAGAAAAGTTTTGAATATTAGCAAATTTCCCTAATTTAATAGGAGCTACAAGTTAAAGAGTAAACACACCAGCATTACCCAAAGAAAATATATAAAATCATACACTAGTGGCACCACCTCCAGTGCATGCTGCTGAAATTTGAACAGACCAGTTATATGAATCAGTACATTATAGCAGAGCTAGTTCTACCAATAATAAAATGGTTAAAATTATATTGTTATTGTTAAGGTAATAGAAAATAAACTTATTTTTTTAGTTTTGGAAATTTCAAGTATTCTTCTATAAATTGCTTCACAAACTTAATTTTTGTTATTGTAAACAAAATCATTGTTTGCTAAACAACTACTACAAATATGAATTGCATATCTATTTATTAAATTCCATTATAAATGGTCCTTCAATTTTACACCCGAGAATGTTTTTCATTGCGGTTTAGTGTGTTTCTTACATCAGCTACCCCAATTTCAATCTTCCACCACAGTGAAATGTAATTTATTGGAAATTTGAAAACCCCTCATTTCACACACCCACTTATAAAGATAGAATATTGTATACCAATTTTGTTATTTAGAGAATATTTTATACTAATTTCGCTATTTATAATTTTCCCCAGTAGGTGACCTGGCAGTCTAGGGGTAAGGTGTCAGACTTCTACGCTGGCGGCCGGGGTTCGATCCTCGGTCCCTGGCAAAGATTTATCTGATTACCAAACCCTTCCTTCACCTCTGACAAGACATCTTGTGAATGTGAGGAATGCCAGGCCTACACTGTGGTTCGGATTCCACGTTAAACTGTAGGTCCTTCATTTCAATTCACAATCACCCCACCATTACACATTAGCGTAAGTGCGTATAACCCGAACGGGTAGTAAGACTCGGTGCTAATAATAATAATATAATTTTCCCTCTACATTCCTAGCAAATTTAATTTTCTATATTCCTTAACAGGATATTTACACTTCTTCCGCAGTTTTATTTTGAGATTTAAAATGTTCGGGCCTTAATGTTTATTTGGAATATTCCCTAAGACAACTTGCTAAATTTAATTTCTTTACCACCCAAAGATGTAGTTTTTGTATTAGTTTTGGAAATTTTGACACCCCTTCCCCACACCCCCACTCATTTCCCCAATTTGTTCTATTTTTATTTTGTTATCTGCAGGAGTCCTACCTGCTTGCCAAATTTAAATTTTATATCAAGCCTAAAAGGGATTTGAAATACCCTTCCTTCTCCCCTTTTCCTTTATATTTTAAAAATACATTTAAAATTTTGAGATTATCGTTATTTTAACTGGCCCTTTTACCTTCCTTCCGGATTTAATTTGATTACCACATTAAAAATAGATTGTTTTCATTAAATTTGGAAATTTTAAGCCCCTCCCAACCCTTTCTTCAATTGCCCAATTACCACTAATACATTTAAAATTCTAAGACTTGTTTGGTTATTTGCAGTAATACTTCTGTCAACCCAATTTAAATTTTCTACCACAATTTAAATAATCTTTTTTTTAAATAAACTTCACCACCCCTATATTTCCGGTAGTCCCATTTTAAAATTGTCAGACTTTTATAGTGGTAGCGTTCTTTTCTTTCCTACTGAATTTAAGTTTTGTTACTACATTGCTAAGTAGTTGTAGCTTTGTAAATTTTTGATGCCTCCTCCACTCTCTTTTTCTAAGTCCCTCTGAGAAATATTAACTACTGAGATTCATTTGGTTATCTAAAGTTTTTCTCTACTTGTTTGCAAATTATAATGTTCTAACTTATTTCAAAAGTATTTTCTAACTATAGAAAAACAATTTAACAACTCTGTTGAGACTAAATTGTTCTAGGGGTTATTAAAGTTAGGTACCAAGACTGGCCCAAAGGTCAGGCCAACAGGGGCACCAAAGTTCTTAAAAAATGTATAAATTTAAATAAAATTTAATTTGGTCTGTCGCGTGTCACATACAAAATACATTGGTTCATTACAGGCAATAGAACTTTTAAAGAGGGGTGTTAAAATGAATAATAGTTTAAGGGGGTTAAGGTTATGTCCTCGAACGAATAATTTCAAATTATTTTATTGGCATTCATATCTGTGATCAGATGGCAAAATCTGATATATGCACTTTTGCTCATTTTTCAGGAGAGCTATTTTCAATTCAGAGGTAGTTTGAATTCTTCTAGCAGATTAGAAATGATAAAAATATTATATGATTACTGTTAATTTTCATTGAACCATACATGTAGAATATTATGTTTATGTTTTGCTGCTAAGTGTTGGCCACAAATCAAGATTTTCTCACTTTTTCAACATATTATGTTTTGCCATCTTACAACAATGTATATAAGATTTGTTTGGTAAGTTGGGAAAACCTGATAAGTGAGAACTAAATATTTTGAGGCTTTGAAAAAAAGACAGTGCGTGAGAAACATTTTATTTTCATTATGACAAATTGATGTTCTTACATCCCTAAAAAAACCTTACATAAGTATCTTCTTCGAATTGATCTTGGATCTCATCAAATTATAAAGCTCAACCAGAAATAAGCAACTTCTTATATAAATCTTGGCAATCTTGATCTATTAGGGTTAACATGGACAGTAAGTCCTGCTTTTTCAGGGGATTTATACCCAAAGGATGATTGTATGAGCGATTAACAATAGTTGTCATTGTTTCCCCAAGATGAGTCTGTTGCTTGCTGAATTTCCCTCACCTTGAGGTTAAGAACTTTGAATGGCTCTACTTCATCCAACAAATACTTGTATTGCATTACACCAAAATCAGGTGTATAGCGAAGCCATCTTATTTTCAGCCACTTCACTTTATTCCCTCCATTGTCTTCTTTCCGGTGAATGAGAATAATTGTCAAGAACTTAGAAAATGCCAAAAAGTTATTTTGGGTCATTTCAGTGATACTAAAGGGTTTCTGTCCTTTGACCAGTCTTACAAACTGAAACCAGTCACGAGGAACCATAATCTTAATTTCCTGATCATCAATTTTCTTTTTAGCTCTCTCTATTCTCGAGTGATCACTGTCACATTCAAGTCTTAGTGTGACAAGATAGAAGAAATTTCTGGTCAATCAGATTTAGTGTTTTTTTTTTGTTTTTTTTTGCAAAACAAAGGTGAACATACAGGACATATTAATATTTTTATTTTGCCCACCTGCAGCATCTGAATAAGTAATCACGTGCTCGACTTGAGGTGGTAGACTTATGATTTTCTTGTAGACAGAAGATGCGATGTCATCAGAACCTCTACCTCCAGTTGCTTCATGCCACATATAGCATTCTGAAGATTGCATACAAGATCACTCTCTAATGGTTAGATTGTACACTGATAGAAGTCTCTTGTAATACACAATGTTCGTGGATAGAAATGGACATGTTGTAAATCAAATACGAGAACTGTCTAATTTTCTGTTTCTTTTGCAGAAATCTTGTCCTTAGTTTTACTTTCATAACCTTCCTGTGCTTCTATGACATGGGCATTATGTTACTCGGAAATTTTTTCTCTTGTCTTTGTGCTGGATGCATGGCGATGAACTCCTCACATGTTTTACAGGTATCCAAGTATGATTGTTTAAACTTGTACCCTTTTTGTTGAAAACATCCCTGAATACATCATATCACGCGGTTTGGGTTTATCCACTTTCTAGCTTCATTTTTTTAATATTCCTCATGCATAATTTTTATATTCAAATGGCTAGGCAAGAATATTTCATAGATACAGTCCCGGGGGGAATAATGGCTTTCATGCTTTGGATACTTTTCTTTGAACACCCTTTTCTGTACCCGTTCTTCAACCCACCTGTTTTAGGAGTGTGCTGACCTCTTTTATTGTGCCCATGAAAACCAGTAGGTGAGGAATGAAGTTTATCAATAAGATAGTTCACTCTAGCCATAGTGACCCCATGAACAGACATAAACATCTTTTTACAGATACTAATTTGTGATGTTCCAACAGTCACTTTATAATTGGCCGTTATTTGTCTATTGTGAGTTTTAGCAGTATTTGTTTTCCTAGTAGTTGTTTCTCTTTTCACAAATTGAGATTCGACCACAAAGGATCTCATCTTTCACTTCTTTTGGCTTCTTAAGGCCTTGCCTACCCTCTCTGGCGGTGTGTTGAGCTTTCAGCTTTCAAAATAGATGGCTTTGCTAACGTTATACAAACTGGTGGATTCCAGCCATCAGGTTGGCAGCATTACTGATTTGTTTAAACAATTGGGAGGCTGGGACTGGTAATCAGTAAAGGCTGCATGCAAACTTTTCCTAGAACTGATAGAGATAAGAAGTGTAGTGCAGGACTGTAAAGTAAGTGTGTAGGCGACCAAGTTGGACTAAAGGTGGGGAGATAAAACGTCAAGATACAATCATACTCTCAAGCAGAAAAATTAGCTTATCCATCCCAGCCAGATAGACGCGTCTGTTGAAGGTATTTTGGGGAGATTTTATTCAATCACTTCCTTCGACTCTTCCACGCAAATATGGGTACATTTCCTTTATTAATTCTACCTGTTTAGGTATGAACTAATTACGCCAGTGGATTAGGGATAAATACGTTTCAATTTAAAGGAAGTGTACCCGCATTCGCGTGGAGAGAGAGTAGGAAAATATTTAGGAAATATCACCCGATCACGATTGAGCCACGATCTCCCAGTCATCTGCAGACTAGTCTAATGTGAGAGTGATGCCTTAGACCATGTGGCCACCAAAGTTGGATATTACCAATCCTAATGTCTAAAAATTACTAAACGATTATAATAACATGAATTACCAAATCTTTGAAAATTACGTAAGCTAGAGAGGTGGGAGGGAGCTTACGTGAGGGAGGGAGGATCTAAAATCTTGTAACAAAGCCTTTCGTAACTTAAGGATGGTTCCCTTTCAATAAAAAATATGGGCCATAGATACAAGGCCTAGCAGCCGGATCATGTTATTGAGCAGAGTAGAAATGAACTCAGGTCATTGCTTTATAACTCTCCTTTTTGAAATATTTTTTTTTTCAAATAAATATCTGGGGAAGGTAGTGATAAATAATACTGTATACTTATTTATCAGAGAAAAAATTATTTAATGTAAAATTAGAGAGCTTAGTTTTGAAGATTTTGTCACTAACTATATAATAAATAACCTATACGAGAGATTATGTAGCTTACGATTTTGTCAAACCATTTATTTGGGTTTATTAGTAAGCAGGTAAAATAAAAAATAACTAAAATTTACTGTGCTAAATTTGGTCACTTGTGCTTTGATTAATTTTTAAACTTTAAAGGCTAAAGAGCCAATAAAATATTTAAAAATCAGTTTCATTTCGAAGACTAGAACAATTTTGACTATAAATATATCTGTTATTTTTATTGCTGATATCACCGCATCCTACTACCTGTTTATGTTATACCCATATATGATAATCTAATTGGGTAGTAATGAGGAAGGAAGCATTTTAGAGGTTATCTACCAGCATTTTTATTTTGGGAGATGTGGAAACAATCTAGGAAAAACTACCCTCAGTAGACCCGACCAGGATTTGAACCCCAAGCGCTCCGCTATCAGCAGACCAATTTAACACTGGAGCGACACATTAGATCACTCCACCACTGAAGTGGGTATCTGTTATTCAATACGGTGTTTACACTTTTCAAACAATTGTAGGATTTACACAATTATCCAGAAATAAATGTTTTTGGGAATAAATTTTCATCCTATTGGTAGATTTTAACTTGAGTACGATCTCCATGGTGTCAGCCT
>CABFOV010006294.1:9816-24627 GCA_902141375.1 Timema poppense | reverse complement strand
TAGCGAGACGGCTCGTGGACAGAGTGCGAATAGGATCGCTTCCAAGAAGGGACAGAGTCACAATTAAGGCGGTCTTATTGGTTTTGGTTTCTAATTAGTAAACTACTCGCTTCGGTGGTCGTAGGGTCTAAGGCGGAGGTTCCCAAACGTATAATACATATTTTAATCTTCATAATAATAATAATAATTATCTGATAAGTTTTTTCTTGTTTTTAATATCAAAAGATCTAGTATAAAATAAGAGATGTATATAATCGTTAGTAATTGTCCTGTAATAATATACGGGTCTTAAACAGGTCGTTCAGGTTAAGAGGATGAAAATGGAGAATATTAATCAGAATTAAAATTGATTTATAAAATAAAGAGCTAATCTTTTAAATAATGATTTATTATAAAAAAGGGTAGGTAAAATAAATAAAATTGATATTAATACTAATGCAATTATACCACTAACTCCTAACTTATTAGGAATAGATCGTAAAACTTAATATGCAAATAAAAAGTATAATTTTGGTTGTATATGAATTAATTCAATAAACTCACCACAAATGCCCTCTATCTTACCTATAAAAAACATTACTCAGTATTATAACTGTTCGCTCGGCCCACTAATGAAGAAAATAGTATAAAATTCAAAAGAGTAACATTCAAATTTCCATTGAAAGTTTATCAGTTTTAAAATATAACAAAATTTATAATCTTTAAGCAGGGCTACCAGCTTTTAAAAGTGTAATAGTTATATAGCAAGTCTGTTAAATAGCACATTTATGAACAGCTTAAAACGATGGATAATCTTGATGAGGTGATACCTACCAGTTTCCCAGTGTCTGAACAAATCCCTCCTTTTAAAGGTAAGCGTCCATTAGCCCGCATAGGACGGACCACACGCATCGCTCGAATATAATTTATTCAGTGTACTGCATCAACTGCATTCGGAGCTTTTGGCTTTTCAAAGGAAGTGGCTTTTAACATCTATCCTTCAGTTCTATCGTGCTGCGTTTTGTGTGTCTTAGTATCTATAGTGATATCATTGGCACATGTGGTCGTCAGACTACTAGAGGCTGCGTCCCACAGAGCAGTCATTAATCTAACACCTGGTGCTTTTGTTACTAATCTAATTAAATTTTAAAGTATTAATTTCTGATCAAAAATATGTTTTTTTTATTTCAATATTTTTTGCTTGTTTTTAAGCTTATCACAGTTATTTTGACAAAAATAAGATCTATATATGATTCGTGAGCACACTTGAATACATTTTAAAAACGCTCCATGTAACTAGTGATGTGAGGGTGAAATAATAACTCACTCACACGTGGTAGTTCACTAACTAGTAGAGGACTAAACTGACATAGGAGTATGCGCGAGTACGCGAAAATTAGAGTTCGAGTCAGGATTTTGTTCGAATTCGACTAGAAGGTTTTTACAAAACTCGTGGAAAATTGTAATATTCTGGATTTTTATTTTAGCTCAAATTCCCAGTTTAATTATTTTTAAATTTAAATATACCATTTCATAGCAAATACAGTTTTTCAATATTTCCTTTTGTCTGAGTTATAAAAATTTGCCTGAGCAACTCATTAAATTAATTTTAAAACCTGATTTTTTAAATTGGTAACTAACCTTTTTGACAAAAAATTTAGTCCCTAAAAAATAACTGTTTGTGCATATGATATAGCATGGATCGTACAAAAAGTTATACTCACCATTCGAACTCGAAATAAACTAGAGGTTTTTATTCAAACTCGATTCGAAGAGAAAAATGCCTACGCGCACACCCCTAATTTAACAGACCGTTAAACTAGCGTTCCATATTTTTTTTTTATATGACATACGTTTAAAAATACATTACATATATGCAAATTATTTGATTTTTTTTTGTGAGTTTACCCTGGTAAGGGCAGGGCAGGAGGCTGTAATGATCAACTGAGAACCAAGATGTGTGTAGAGGCAGTGACATATTTATAAATGGGAAATGTAAATACACCCCAAACCCCTATTCCCTACTCCCCTCTTATCCTATTAATTTGTAACCTAGTTGTACGCAACGGACGGGATACGTGAATAACCCCCTTCTCTTATTCATGTTTGACCCTCTTTTCATTTTTAAAACATATTAGCCATTCAAACTCCAAACGCACATTTTAACAGCTATTTTAAAGGAGTGAGCTCTTCGTTTTATTACACTTTAGTCAAATGTATACCTACAAGACCTTACAAGTAAATCATACCATTTTATATCATTAGTTTGATATTTATGTTACGCCCCTTTCATGTTGATCATACATATTCATAGTGTCCAAAATAACCTTGACAAAGGGTTTATTATTCTTATGTAAGATTTATTGTAGTTGTGTCTACCATCTACCTTACTTTCATTCTCTGTCAAGCGTTTGTAAAAAAAAAAAATGTTGCTAAATGATTTACGGTAAACGTAGTTTGGGTTTGTCATAATTTTGTATGAGAATGGTACGATTTTTTTTTTTTTTAATTCGATGCAAATGCTAGTAGGTTCATGTAGTTTAAAGGATGATTCAAAATTAAAATTAATGCAAAAACAAATAAAACTATATTCTAAAAAGGGGGGGCTAAGAGGGCTGTATAAGCAGGTGAGATGGTGTCAATCAGACGTCACATTTAAGTCGAATATTGATAAAACTGTGAATAGTTAACGAATCTGGTCTTCGCTAGAATGGACACAATACCATCCTCTACGGCTATATATTATCAAACCATAGTTTTCGAAATAGATTTTCTGTAAGTAATAAAATGACCCATTTATATTAAATTTCAAGTTGTATAGTGTCAGTATTTTTACAAACCACCTTAGCAACAACAAATCACTGAACTTTGCAATGCTTATTTTGGGGTTGAAGGCGCGTTTCAACAGATGAGTTTCATTTAATTCTCAGCCTCAGCGCACCCAACAGGTATTTGAACAACCCACACTCTGATTGCGTGATTGAAGTTCTTTTTCGTCGTTCAGATTTCAGCAACACACACAAACTAGTCAACCTATTTTCAACATTATAAGAGTATGTTTATTTTTAGCGATTTAAAATAAAGCAATGCAAACAGTATAGTTATCATAGTTAAAATGTTTTATTTATTGTTACTAGAAAAGTATAATGCAAAGGCTATAGATACAACATATTAATATTTTATAGCATAAAAAAACACTAAGGAAGTAACAACATGATACTCGGTAAAATATTCCTGCCTACTCTTGCACTACCGCCTGGCGTTACTTACTGTTAACGATACTTTTATTTTGATACAAGTACGGTATCTTCATTCGGGTACTAGAAATGAGTAAAGAGTCTATATATTTTTATTTATCTATACTACGCTATCATATTCATAGATATGACTGATTAAGCATTATTGGATGATTAGTCGTTATTTAATCAATCGTGTCTGGCTGGGCTCACTATTTTATTATTAGTGCCAAAATTATTACAATTCAATATTTTAATATCACTATAAATTATCCGTCCACTTAGATCTAGGGTCGACCTCGGTGATCTTGGTGTAAAATGCTTGCCTCAGGATCCGATGTTCGTGGGTTCAAACCCAACTGAGGTCAATGGGTATTTATTGAGCGATAAAAATCCGTAGAACTTCCTTCAGAGGGAAATTAAAGCTGTCGGTCAAATGTCGATTGTGGCATTTAAAAGAACCCTGCAAGGTATGTCAAAATACCTTTATGTGCAAAATTGGTAGGGCCGTTCGCTCTCGCTCATATAATTTCTCGTGTACTAATATAATCAGTTGGTTCAGAAAGTGCACGGTAGATACCTCAAATAAATAACTAGGGCTTAACTTGTTACTTTTTTCCTAAGCTTTTCCTAACCAAATTTATAAATAACTTTTAAATATCAATTTAAAGTATTATTATTGATTTTTATAATACTCCCACCCACCAAAGTAATATTTAATGTTAATACATTTTTGTTTTGTTCTAAAAGAAACGTCTAAAAAAACACTTTAATACAAACATGGGTGACAGACGTGTTCCACACCCTGTTAATGATTCACACAATGAACAATGCGCTCTTTATTATTACAAGGATAAAACTAATTCTCTTGTCTCGAATCCACACCAAAACACACCCTGCTCATTTTTCATGCTGTCACGTGGAGAGACCCACGGTTCCTTTAGTTTTCGAAAAGCGGGGCTCCTTGTTAGATATTTAATGTCACAACTTCCGACAAGTATAAATCACTCGTATTATTTATGAGTTTTGCTTCTTTTATTGTATGTTATGAAATTTGTTGATGCCTACGTAAAAAAAAGGTACGGGGTAAGGATTTTAAAGTTGTAACGGTAATTTCGGGGATTTCTTTATTTTTTAATTTGTCTGGAGGCTGAAACTGAGTGATATTTTATTTCAGTTATATGATCTCAATTAGCCATATTGTTTTGGAACTGTAAAATAATGGCAGATTATATTTTTAGATTTCTACAAACCTTACTACGCGCTGAGATAGGAAATATATAAACAGGTCCTGTTTTAAAATAGAACCGGCTTCGTGTTGATTTTTGTTTTAATTTTTTCATCTTTGACACAAGTGTTATTAACGACTTATTCAGGACGTGAGGGTGAGAAGGCTGCTTGAGAGGAGGTAACTTCAGTATTAGGGTGGAGAGAGGATGGAAGAATCACAATGAAAAGTGTGTCTTGTTGACATAACCTACGTTTATTATTTGAGAATTGTTGGCACTAGTTTTGATTATTTATTTTGCTTACGCGCACAAACATGAACAGATTTTTATTTTGGAAATCAACTTACACATAATAAATGTAGAATTAAATCAACAAATGAATGACAGACTACACCTTAAAACAACACAACACTAAGCAAACATACATAACGACAGGAATTTAAAACTAACTTTACTTGTTATTTATGTAGTAAAATACGCGTACTTAGTTTCTTTTTGGGTATATTAAAATGTATATAGGCGTAGTTTTAAACCAATGGCTATAACATAGCAGAGTTGGTGTAGGGGCCTGCAGTGCTGGCTTTGGGGCTTTCACTGTGAGGGCAAGATATTACCTTGTTCGAATCCAGTCAGGTATGCTGAAGGTTGTTTTCATTAAATGGTTTACCCTCATCTCGTAATTAATGATGTGCATGCAACCTGGACTGGAAAACCCCCGACCACACCTGTCTCTAAAGCGATCAAAATAAAGTTTGCGTTCCAAACTCCTCATTAATTCATATGTAATTTTGTATTTTAAATTAACATTTATTATAAGGTTAATATAACTCACACAAATAACAATTGACATGATGCATCAAATATGGGGACTGCAGGTTATATCTCTTGGCGTATTGATACCTAAAAATATATTCAGTAACTTGTAAAATTGTCATATAATTTTAAATAAATGATGTTCCGACTGTAGCTGGTTATAGACACGTAATAGTACGTCTGTGATCAGACCAGGGAAATCCAACCATCACACACTCGCATAATTTTTTGTTCATTATTTGTTCTCCTTTGTACGGTTGTCATAACTGTCAGGTAGTTGTACAAATAACGAATCAGTGGACTGAGTAAACTTGGGTGTGCGTGTGTTGTCACGTTTGTTTGATAACATCGGTGGAATGTCTTGTAGAGAGGAGATAGTGGGGGGTGGAGGGGATTGGCCGCCATGTTTACACTACAGTGTCATCAGTGGTTAACAGCCTTCATGAGCACCCACCTTCCTTTATGGAGTCCTTTATTCACCATTTGACTCTCTTTCTCACTCCTATTTGTTGATGGCTCTCTCTATCAAATAAGAGATCTTTATACAATGCAAGCAAAAAGTTGTATTAACAATGCAATCCAAAATGTGTATCAGTTTCATTATAATTAGAAATGTATTAACAATGCAATACAAAAGTGTATCAACAATACAATCCAGCTTGAGTTGTATCAACAATGCAGTCTTACTTGAGGTGTATCAACGATGTAATCTAACTTGAGGCGTATCAACGATGTAGTCCAACTTGAGGTGTATCAACAATGTGATTTAACTTGAGGTGTATCAATAATGGAGTCTAACTTGAGGAGTATCAATAATGGAGTCTAACTTGAGGTGTATCAGTAATGAAGTCTAACTTGAGGTGTATCAACAATGAAGTCTAACTTGATGTGTATCAATAATGCAATCTAGCTTGAGATGCATCAATAATGCAATCTAGATCGAAGGTTTATCAATAATGCAATCTATCTTGGTATGTTTTACTAATGCAATCTAGCTTGGTATGTGTCAATAATGCAATATAACTTGATGTGTATCAATAATGCAATCTAGCTTGGTATGTGTCAATAATGCAATATAACTTGAGGTGTATCAACAATTCACCCTAAAATAGTTAATCAATAATCCACCCTAAAAAGGTGTATCACCAATGCACCCTAAAAAGAGGCGTATCATTAATGCACCCTAAAAGAAGGCGTATCAACAATTCAATTTCACTTGAGATGTAATAACAATGCAATCAAAAGGTGTATCAACATATCAACCAAATAGGTGGCGTATCAAAAATGCCATAGACCTGCTTATGTGGACGCACGGATCTAAAGACGGGCTATCCTAGTCTGGTTTATTGGTGACAAATATATTGGAGATTTCAACTGTTTTTAGTAGTTTTACTTATGAATATTACTTGGGTAGTTTCCCACCCTCCCTCCACAAAAATGTGGGTAGATATCGTCTAATTTCTACCTTCCTCATCCCTACACTATTAACGTAAATATGTATATATCCAGGACGGATAGTAAACACGAACCACAGAAGATATATATATAAATCAAGTGTGGGACAAGTTGCAAGGGAACGTGACTGTACTTGAAGCATAGACTCCTTCATGGCGTTCAAACAATTGACTAACGACAGAGCACACGGAACTCGCTTGTATACATAATTTGCTATCGCAGCGTCTTTGCCAAGGTTCCTGTCTTCACTAAACTAAGAGACCTTATGTAATGCTAGGCAATCTCGCGGGTCGGGCTTAGGGTCTAGGGCTAGGGCTTGGACCATTCAAACTTGCATTGTTGTCTCAGAACGAAAAAATACAGATATTAAAATTAAAAAAAGCGTTTCAGCAGAAAAACCCCTTTTAGAATAATTTGAAATTGATTTTTTTTTAAACTGTCTACTTGCATTCGTGTTATATTACACTATGTGAGTTTGCATTGAGATTATATAATTTAATAAACGGTGTGGTTTTCAAACTATCCCAGATAATATATTGATAAACTGTTTTCTTAACGAGCTCGATTATTTATATTGACTATGACAAACAGTGGTGGTTCATTTCTCATAGCTTCCATAAAATAGTAATTTATTTCAAAAATATATTGAAAATGTCCGTACGCTCTAAAACGGCTCCATAATTTTACTTTACAACATTATTTTCAAGAGAGTATGAAAGTAGGCCCTTTGGGCTAAAATTACCTGCTATAGTACATATTAATATATGTTTAAAACATAGATTAGTTTATTTACTAACCTTGAAAAAATACCGTAATATCGAGCTTATGTACCGAACCTAAAATAGTTATATATTTTAATACTTGAAATAAAATAGTAAAATAATGTATTCATTGAAATATAAATTATTATTTAGTTTACTACCCACTCAGGGTTTTAAGTTTCTAAATTGGCTCTCGTACAAATAATGGCTGAACAGTGTACATCTTTATGTTCCTCCCTAGCTCATTAATAAAGGTAAACGGCTTACCTTCGGCGAATGGCCGAGTTGTTATGGAGATAAACTAGTTCAAGATGACTCTTTTTGAAACACATTCTCTCTCCCTCTATCTTACTACCCGTTCGGGCTATCTGCATTTAATTGCCCTGATGGGGAGAGCATGGGTGAGGCGGAGTCCGAGGAAATTGGCATGCGTCTGTGGTTGGTAAGCTGTTTTTAAAAGAACGCCCAGCTCGCACTCCAGCCTTGACCTCCCCGTTACAGCGACACCAGGTTAGACGAGCTTAACGTCCAGCGACGAGGCTCCTTCTCTAGTTCTTGATACTACCAGCCTATTTAACCTAAGTATAGATAACACTATCCTGTCACAGATACCTAGTACCCGCTTCGCTCACCGCACGGTATAAGGCGCTACTCTCGTTATAGATTGGTAGGGGGGTCGGGGTTTGAATCACATTCGGGTGTACTGAGGGTGGTTTTCCCTAAATGATTTTCCACTCTCCACGCAAATGCGGGTGAACTTCCTTTAAATATAGCCTTCATCATCTCTAGGTCATTGGTGTGATTAGTAGTTTACATAAGCCCGAACAATAGTAGAACAATAGTAGGACCTGGTGCTAAGAAAAACAAAAACCAGTCAGTAAGTTTACGCTTACGTAATATTCTAAGGTTATTTGAAAAAAACTAGTAACAAACATAACAAACCATATAGGTGACCTGGCGGTCCAGGGGTAAGGTGTCAGTCTTCTGTGCCGGGGGTCCGGGGTTCAATCTTCGGTCCCGGCAAAGATTTATCTGATTACCAAACCCTTCCTTCATCTCTGACAAGACATCTTGTGATCCACGTTAAACTGTAGGTCCTCCATTTCATCTCACAATCACCCTATCATTACACGTTAGCGTAAGTGCGTATAACCCGAACGAGTAGTAAGACGCGGTGCTAATAATAATAATAATAATAATAACAAACCATATAGCTTATTATTAATAACGTCTCTGCTGATTAAAAAAAAATCCAACTTATTTGCCAAAGGTAATATATACCATCACAATACACTGGTCTAATACAGGTATATATTATTTTAACAACCAATAACACATTGACAAATAAATTTGTCAAAGTGGTATTGGTTCAAGTCCTGGTCCATGATATATTTATATTAGGCCAGTGGATTGTGATTGTATACATTACCTTTTGCATACAATTTAGAAATTTAAATTTAAAAAAAATCATAATAGACGTTATCCTTCACAAATAGAATTGAACAATAATCAACAATATTGCACTCGTATCGCCTGAACGAAAACATACGTTTCGTCTAGTCTGGTTTTACACGGGCGGTGGGTTGGGAGAGGGGGGGTATGTTGTTACAGTCAGGAGTATTGTGGTGTTTTTTCACCCATAAATGGTTTCCTACTTTCCGTACGTACAATTGCAGTCTCATTTATTCTTAATTCTATCATCCTCAGTCCCATGGTAAAAGTATCTTTAGAATAGTCTGGATGGGTAGTAAGACGCAGAGTACTAAAATCAATTCACGTTTTGTGTGTACCGTTCTTTTCGTTTTTTCTGAGCACGCGTGTTTTTCTAACACCTAAAAACTGTTAGATTCACATGAGAATTAATTATTTAAGTCGTGGAAGAAAAAATTGGAACACTCGAAAATGTAGCCTATTAATTTAGTAATTTATGCAAATCAATATGTGATGACGCTTCGGTGGCTGAATGCTCTAAGGCATGATCCAATATACTGGATTGCTGGTGACAGGAAGATCTGGATTTGAACCTAGACCTCTTGTTCGCTTGAGGTCTAGTCGGGTACAAACCTGGCGTCATAGGCCACATGAGCCACGTGTTTTGATATCGTTTATTCAAACTTGTAGAAGGTATTTATTAATTATAACGTCATGCGACACCTACCTACAATATTTGTTAGATTATTGTTATTGTTATTATTATTAGCACCGCGTCCTACTACCCGTTCGGTTTATACGCACTTACGCTAATGTGTAATGGTAGGGTGACTGTGAGATGAAATGGAGGACCAACAGTTTAACGTGGAATCCGAACCATGGTGTAGGCTTGGTATTCCACACATTCACAAGTTGTGATTAATACATGTCTTGTCAGATGTGAAGGATGGGTTTGGCAATCAGATATATTTGTGCCGGCACCTAGGATTGAGCTCCGGACCCCCAACACAGAAGTCCGACACCTTACCCCTAGACCTGCCAGCCTACCAATATTTGTTGGAGAACTTGGTTCGTTATACAATGTCTTGAACATACAAACTCCAGCACCTTAATTTATTTTTAAGAAGCTTCACTTAACGAAACTAATTTAAACATTAAGTTAAGTTGTTTCTAAGTACCTCAAATTAATTGTATGATGATTGATAGGCTTACTAAAATGGAACTCTTTGATCAAAATGATTATAAACATCAGCACATGACTTACACACCGACGTAATACTAACATCGACCCAACCCACACCCAGCCCTACGGACCAACAATTCACACTGATAAAATTATCGGACAGGTGGGGAATCGAGCCTAGGCCTTTAGACAGATACACTGATGACTGAGCTCAGGTTATGTTTTTTCTAAACCTAGGATTACACCAATGTGCTACTTACAAACTAACACAATGTATGCCTCTGTGTGGTCTCTCATGTACTCCCGAGCCAATATAAACATAGCAGGACGAAATATAAATAAAAAGTAATGATACATTTCATAATGGTAATAAACAAGAAACATTAATAGTTACTGTACGTCTATTTAGAACCAATAAACATGTACAATATAGCAGTGCTATCATTATATTAATATAGCTAGTGAGAAGACTGAGCTTCATTTTGTTCAGCAAGTTTTTCGATAATATAGATCGGGACTATGTTTTTTTTAATTTAAAAGGTCATGAAGGTTGCCGGGCCTGAGGATATCCAATCGCTGGCTGGACCACGGTGCTTTATTTTATCACATGAGGAAAATATACTTCACAATTTTAACAGTGTTAAATAGCGCTACACGGAGGAGCACTAACAAGCAAGCGTTGCAAACATTTAGAAATACCCGATTATTTATTTAGATTTTGGATGTTTTCAAATATTGTTTTCACCAAAACTTAGGCTAAAGTTCTTACCAATGAAAACATTTAAATGCTAAGTTTAAGATGGGGATGAAGGGAACGCGAGAAAGGGGCAGTGTTTTCAAATCTTTACAGCAAAAAATATTTTTGGAAAATATAACTAAAATATTGCCTTGGTACACACACATAATTTAATTTTATTCACATAGTAATATCAACAGGTCTTGATTATCTATCATGATCATCGCGGCATTAGATGACAAAACTTTTTTAACAAATTAAAAAGTTGTTAATAAATTCCAGAATAAAAAAATTTTGATATCACCATGTGAATAAAATTAGACTTAGCATAGAAGCAATATTTGATTATTTTTTGTCAAAAAAAAGTTGTTATTTAACTTTTAAAAGCACAACTTTAAAACTCAAAATTTAAACTTTCTTGACTGGTTAGAAACCTCCTGATAATATCCACGTACATTTAGTTGAAAATATCTGCAACGCGTCCCAGTGCTCTATCGTGTAGGAATCACCCATAAAACAGTTCGTTTTAAGGAAAATACAATCGCATTTCATAAGAAAATATAGCATTTTTATAATATTTTACTACTTATCTTATTTTAGTGTGCCATTATAGTGTTATACTGTACTGATGTGCTCTTTTGATTTTAATTATTATTTCAAATTAATTTCTAATCAAACTATTTTAAATTAACTAGCCCATAAAACAGAATTCCAAGGCTATACATTAAAATATTATGGTAGAAACATTAGACCGTAAACAAATACTTTTTTTTTCGCCACATAGGCTCGAACCAAAGTCTGCTAGACCTGCATTTGGCTTCCCTTGCCATTGATTCAAGACTGGTGTCATTTGGGTTTCCAAGGTCACCAGGAGCCACCAAAGTTTGTCACGTGGCTTGGTGTGTGGCCTTACCATCAATCTTTCTAGAATGTATATATTATTATTATTATTATTATTACACTAAGACTAGTGTTTTGGGCATGGCCGCAAGGTGGTAACTGAAAGCGATGCTTAACCAAACCTGAAGATCTTTGTAGCTCGTATCCGGGTGGGGTTGAAGTTTATCGGTTCGAAATGGGTGCGACAGCAGTTGAGTAACAGTCCAATTTTCTTAAGAAGGGACTTCAATGACACCTAAAAAAGTAGTTAAGTCAGACGTCAGGTAATGTGATCTGCAGCTGTAATTTTTGATAGATATTATTATTACCTAAAAAAAATTCTATTAATATAATATAGTAACGAGCTTCTGTGGTCACATGGTCTAAGGCGTCACTCTCGCAATAGATTGAACTTCCGATGCCAGGGAGATCGGGGTTCTAATCCCGGTCTGGTGTACTGAGGGTAGTTTTCTCTAAATGGGTTCCCTTGCAAATGCGGGTACACTTCCTCTAAATTCAGCCTTCCTCATCCCAAATACATTAAAGTGATTAGTATATAGAATGATGCGTATGGTCAGAAAGGCTGGTAAGACACGGCGCTAAGAAATAAATATAGTAATAATAATATAGTAAACCCTCAAGGCAAGCCTCGGGTCACGTGTACACAGATGTGGCAGATTCGGAGCTCACTATAATTATGGTCCCAGCCGCTAATCGACCATAGATTGTCTTAATACCCCGAAACAAGTGTTTGTGAGTTTATATTTGAGATATTACTGATTATGAGCATCGTTATTTAAACCTATGGAAAAGGATTGAGCAGGTGGATTTGAAATAAAATGCAATAGCAGATATCCTGGACTAACGTTAGGTTAACACTAGGGGGGAATAAACAAAGTGCTCGTAATCGGAGATCGAACTTGGGCTTCTTGAGTAAGTCAAACCTAATAGAAATAGAGCTCCCGTCAAGGAATTAGAAAGGTGGTAGGTTTTAGGGGGGGGGTTCCCTTTAATCTGATGCACCCCCATGGGGGTGTCCATATATATGTATAGAAACTTTCATTAGCTAAGAGTAGAGTAAAATTTTCTATTTTTTCCCTTAGAGCCTATCACTATATATAACGAGTGCGAATATCTAAGGATATAAGCCTATCCGCAATCATATTAATCAGCGATTATAACTGCTAATAAACTACTGTTCCAAACAACAAATTTGTACTTGGTTGTTTTCTAAACGCATTAAATAAGCAACCACAAATATACTGAACAACAAATAATATTTATTTTCCCCACAACTGTATGCGCACACTTGCTTTCAAATAAATGTTAATCTAAATAAATAAACTGCAAAAGGCTTGTGTTTTACTCTTTAATTAAAAAAAACTCCCCTCACATGTTTGATTAGTTGAATAAAATTACAGGTTTAATAATATTAATAATTACAATTACATTATTTTATTATTATTTTATTATGTTGTGTTTATGATCGTTATTAAATATGGATATTGTGCAAGCTCGCGGATGCGGATTGATGCCTTGCGGATGTTATCTTTGTGATCGGAGTGGGGCCCTTAATACCCATCCCCTGGTCCAAGAAGGGCTGCCAGTCCTTCCAAGACTTATCCAGGGACTTGCCTCCTTTCTAGTTTCGATTATCTGGTTTTACTTCTATGCTTTCTCCCTTTCTCTCTCTCTTTCTCCCCCTCTTTTTCTCAAGTTCAAAGTCTTTACCAAGCATGCAAGTTGATTAACATAACAGTACAGTCTCTGACGCAAGTAACCAGGACCCTGAAGAAAACACGCTTTGCTAGAGATACCACGGCTACTACATAATATGTTAAATGTCTTTCAGAGATATTTGACCAATTTTTACTGTAAATGGCGTGGAGAAAAATGTTTTATTCTGTATATTCAATTAATTGGATATTATATCCCGGAAATCTTTTTCAAGGAGCTCGTATAGACTACATGTTTGAATACGGTAAAACCTAAATCTAAATGTTCTGCACCTGTCAATTTGACCGGTTGTGTCAATTTTAATAGATTAAGAAAACTTTTTACTTATGTATATATTGAATATATATATATATATATAATGTTTGTGAGTGTTTATAATATTACTAACGTTCTTTCGTTTAAAGTAAACTACCCAATTTAACTACTCTTAAGTCTATTTATTTTCGTTCTACCGCGTCTTTCTACTGGTCTAAGCTATCTGCATTTAATCAAACAATTTGAGTAGGGATGAGGAAGGTAGAATTTAGGGAGAGTAGTAAACTACTTAGGGGTGGGTGGTGGGGTAATCACCTTTGGTACACCAGTTGATTTAGATAGTCTTGAAGTCAAGTGCTCGCATCAAGATTCGATGTTCGTGGGTTCAATCCCAGGTGGGGTCGACGACATATGTCTCTTGTATGCTAGATATTCGTTGCACAACTTCCTTCGGAGGGTAAGTAAAGCCGTTTGACCCATGTCATTTGTGGCATGTAAAAGAACCCTGGAAGGTATGTGAACATACCTTTCCCATGTTTAGTGCTTATCTCATCTTCTGAATGGGTCACCTTTAATATTCATTTTGCCAAAACTTCGATACCTAGGAGCAAGAGTTGTATTCCAAAATCACTGATTTTTAAATAACATATGTAAGCAAAACAGTCTGTAAAAGAGTGAAAATATATACGTTAATCCAACTATTGGGGTTAGTTAAATACAACTTTCAATAAAGATCAAATTTAACTCTAAACTCTGTAATATATATTAACATATTTTGAATTTATTGCTGTTAATAACTCAAAAGATAAATTGTTGGAGCTGTTGCATTGAGGTATCAACTAGTATTTTCTTATGAATTAAACTTAAAAAAGGTTTCAAAATACTAACTTATAGATTTCAAGGTAAGTATTTTTACCCTTTTCACCTCTGACAAGACATCTTGTGAATGTGAGGAATGCCAGGCCTCCACCATGGTTCGGATTCCACGTTAAACCGTAGGTCCTTCATTTCATCTCACAATCACCCTACCATTACACATTAGCGTAAGTGCGTATAACCCGAACGGGTAGTAAGACGCGGTGCTAATAATAATAATAATAATAATAATAATAATAAT
>CABFOV010006293.1:15075-35779 GCA_902141375.1 Timema poppense | reverse complement strand
AGGTAAAAGGAACAGGTCCAGTGGTGGAGCAGTAACAGATTGCTCCTGCTCCACTAAAGGAGCAGTTTTTCCCATCCCTAGTCTAGATGGACACACACTAAAAAGTACATCATCGCCTCAGCTGCAAGCAGCACATTTTCCTCTATCAGCATCCTGTACTCAACTGAAGTTTGACTTTTTTAGTGGCAAACATTTTGAATGAAGATTTTGAGAGAACATAACTAATATTTTACATGGATAGTAAATCTAAAATGTTATCAAAAGTTTTAAACAATACATCGTTATGAATTACTTTAGTATTTCTCTCTACACAATTAATTAAAGATTATATTATATTTATACATACATGGATTATTATATTGTTGTGAAAATTACTACTTTCTTCAATTATATTTTTTAATTTCCAGTATACTTTCAGTTTCTTCTAAATATGGTTACTTAATAACATTTAAGTTGAATGAAAATTGTGCTATCGATTGGCGCAACTCCTAGGATCTAGGAGAAAAAAATAGTAATAATAAAATCTTACCTCAGCTAATTCAGACAGAGGCATGACGAGACTCAATAATCGAGACCACTGGAGAATACTTAAAATAAACATAAGCAATTTAAATAAAAATAGATTGTTGAAATAAAAAATGTAGTAATTTAGACTACAATAAAAATAAATGTATAAAATAATAATTATTGGAACTTTTGTAAGTTTATTATTGCTTTTTTTTCACATCCCAATCCTGCCTATGGAATTCCGGATAGTTATAATTCTAATTTGAGAAAATAAAATAGTATTGTTGAAACAAAAAGAAAAAGAGAAAAAAATCAATAAAATTAATATTAAACATAAAATAAAATGTTAATTAATTCTCTGAATTATATAGTATTTCTGAAAGTTCTTACATGAATTCTGATTTTTGATAAAAGAGGGAAAAAAATATGAATTTATCAAGTTGAAGAGTTGGCTTGACCTCACCAATAAATTAGTCCATGCTGAAACAACACCAACTTCAGAAATTTGTTCCACTTTATAAATGTTAACTCGTCCACAATTCTTAAAAAAATAAACAGTCTAGCTCTTGCACATACACTTCGCTTTCCATTTTCTACTTGCACTTTACTTTACAACCATTAATTCACTTTAAAAATAAATTAAATTAAGAGCTACACAGATTTTGCACCGTGTTGGACCAACACCGAGGAAGAAGACCCAGTCTCCTACAGAAAGTATTCCAAAATCAAATTTTAAAATGTTCTATCTTTTTTTACTTCCAAGTCCAAAAAGAAAATTAATATTTTAAAACAAAAGAAAAAATGTTGGCTATGGACTAGAGATAAAAATCAAATACAATGCAGGTTTAATATAAATATTGAAATATTATGTCAATGAATGTGAACACTGTTTTCTTAAAGAATTAAATGTTTATTTCAATCTGTCAGAATTGAAAAGCGTGCTAGTTTGGAGTTGTTTACATCTTTCCTCTTTTTATTCTTTTAAAATCACGAGACCCACCACTCCCTTGTTTGACAGATCTGCGCATGCGTTGAAATAAATCATGGCCGACATGAAAAATAAAATAAAAAAAAGAGTCAACCAACTTCTTAGAAGGATTAATTAATATGTTTAATAAAAGGTAAGTGTTCTTCCTCAAGTCAAAATTCCTCATTTAAATTATTTAAAACAATGTAATACGTTGTTCCTTCCGTCCTTTTATTTTATTAAATGGATGTAAATAGTATTATTTGTAAGGCCAGCTTCACAGCGTGTTAAGTGACGGCCGAACTTTGAAGTGCTTAATTTCAAACGAAAATAAATGGAAAACTATTCCTAAAAAGTAGAAAACATAGGGAAATACACGGTAGGGTGGCAAATATCTTAACAAAATTTATATTTTCACTATTGTGGGAACATGAAATAAAAGATCGATACTTCATTAAATTCATTATATGTACAGTTTTATCTTGTTAGAACATTTTAATTTGTTTAATGGTTTGTATTGATTTTTAAAAATATATAAATAAATAAAGTCGAGCAAATCATAGGTTTTAATATTGTTATTTTATTTTTTACACTCTCGCCCATGTAAACCAATGGCTTTAGGTATTGATGTCACTAACTGAATTCTTGCAGTTTGCCATTTGTATTTTTTTTAATGCAACTTTAGAAAATATTCACCACTCTTTTCCATTTAAATCAAGAAATAGCGTCCTTACAACATAAATATGTATTCAAACGGTTATTTTAATAAACCATATTTAAAAAATCAAAAATATTTGGACCTAATATATTTTAAAAAAAAGTATAAAACTTAATGAGCTGCGTATACTTTAATCAACCGTGTGCCAAAGTTACCGATTTACATGGCCTTTAGTGTAGAGATAAATTCTGGGAATCTCGTAACTTTCACAAAAATGCTGAAATCTTACTATTATAAAAATAAAACTGTATGTCCTGACAACAATATTTATTTGGTGTGGACACCTTGTTGAATACAAATATCAACATCCATACAATTGCCAACAAGAGTTTCGAATGAGTTATATTAATTTAAACAAAGAGAGAGATTTTATTTATAGATTTACAACCATGAATTAATCAAGATTTACATGGAGACCTAAATAAAGAATGAAAATCTAGATATTCATGGTGAAAATGGAGCGGTAGTAGGAATATATTGTTTTTGCCGACATCCTGGAGCCTTACCTAACCTTTAAATTGAGTGTTCGTTTGTCAAAATATGTTCCGTAATTTTATTTGAATTTTTATTACTGTAAATAGGACTATACATCAACACGTAAGAAATTATTCATGTTTGTCTATATTCCAAAACACTCATTGATAAGGGGATTTATTATTCATTTCTTGTTCTCTCCAAACAAATCGTTGCCAAGGTATGTTAAAAAGAAAATTTATTCATTAAAAGTTAATATATTTGATTTGATACAAATTTAAGACGCAAAAAAGATATCTACAGTCGGTTTTTATACACTGATTAACTTATTGTTGAGACAAAATATTGATTATATGAAAAAAACTACGTGTATAAAAATATTACAAATTTAAAAAATCCATCGAAATAAGTTAAACGATTGCAAAGATCCTAAGCAACAGACAGACATACATACAGAGTTTCATGACTACAGACAGACACTTTATTTTATAAGTAGTATAAAATATAATATAATATAGTAGATATAGTAAACTAAGGGAATTCTGACATTAGTGTAGGCACGCGGAATTTATTTCATCCGTCGCTGTTAGTTAAATTTAGGAATAGTCTAAAAAAAATGTTTGCATGTATTTGAGTTAACATTGCTTTGGTGCAGTGATTCCTAAACGTTTTTTGCTCACATACCACTTTAGGTCTTGTAAAACATCCATGAATACTCACACCCTTGCTCACATAAATATAAGATTTCTGGATGATTGGAACCAAAATTAAAATATTTTATGATAAAAAAAATCCAGCCTAGCACAAAAAGTTTACATTAAAATGTAAAGTTCGTTCACGGTAGGAGTTTACCTCTGAAAGGCCTTTTTCCCTACCAGAAATCTATTATATAGTAGGATATTGGTAAGAAAAAAGACCTTTCAGAGGTAAACTCCTACCGTGAATGAAGTATATGCTCTTTATATTCAATACTACATTATAGGCTATTGTTCTTTAAAGTTGGGAGTGGCTGTAGACAAACTATTCTCATGTCATTTTGAAATTATCTGCTTGGATGCCTTTCAAGGCTGTTACTTCTAGATTTTTAGGTAGTAGAATGAATCCAAACCACAGCAATTTGGTGGAAAAATCTTTTAGAGGGCTTTAAAAACTTGTTTTTTTAAGGATGTATTAGAAAAATATTTTTTTTTACATTTCCAGATTGATTTTTTCCTTGAAGACTTGGGATCTGTTTACGATTAATAGGGGGAACGTTTTCACCCACCAGGATATTTTAACCATGGAACAACGCTACCAAGGCAGATAGGAACCTGCAATTATGGGAAACCATTTTTGGTTTCTGTCTAGGGAAACTGATGAAACACTGTACAAACGAAACTCTACAGCAACGTATTTATATAAGTAAAAGTGAAGAATTAAGACGATTTGAACCTTTAAAAGGGATTTCATAAATGGTTTTTAAAACTTTACATTTAAACTACCTTGTATTATGTTGTTTTAAAAGCTATTTTATAGTAAAACAATTGCAATGGACTTTAGAATGCGGTTGCCTTTATTTAGTATCTTATTATATTTGATAAAATAATTGTTGATGCATCTAATAAACATCATGTGAAAGAAAATGTTGTTCTCCTTCACCAAACTCAGCACACACAAATTATATATAATCACTTACTCGGTTGCCATATACAAAGAAAACAATAATAAATCGTTGAGTAGAATTATTAGATATTTTATGCTAGAAAAAGTTATAGACTTAAGAACCACCAAAATAACATTGTTAAAACTCCATAAATACTAAAAAAAACCACTGTCAACTACATATAAAGTACTATCTATGTTTTTATTAAGGGTGTTGTTGGCTTTGTATGAATATGGTGCAATTATGGTAATAGTTATATATTTTTTAATACATCGTTTGCTTTGGATGAAGATCATGGGAACAATGATGGTAATAGTTAGGTGTTTTAAGGGCGTTATGCTTTGACTGCTTAAGGTTGAAGGACAATCATGGTGCTATTTAGTTGTTTACCTTTTTTTAAATAAATTTGTAGGTTTAAAGTTTTTGTTTTCTAATGGCGTTCTTAAAATGTATTTCTGATTGTTGTATATGAGGACAATAATGGAGCTAGCTATCTAGGTGTTTAAGGCATTTCACCTTTGATGAAGTAGATAAGGGCAGTGATTATTCTATTTAGCTGTGTTTGTAGACTTTGAATATAAACGTCTTGTTTTGTTACTAATTAGATGTTTAATAATATTTTTTTTTGTTCTGGATGAAGTTAATAAGTTAAATCACTGTGCTAGCTAGGTTTTTTCGTAAAAAGTATCTCTTGATAAACGGGACGATTGTACTAGTAAACTTATTCTTAGGATTATTCTTACCATAGGCGAAATTTATGATGATCATTATTTTAGTGTGTTCCCAATTTAACATGTTAGGTTATAGGGCGTGGAAGGCCTGAGGATTATTATCTATGGTATACCCAAGGATAGGCCTATATTATTTATGGGCCAATATTATTAATGGATCTAAATACCCGATACCTTGTAGTAATAATATAAAATAACAAAATAAAAACTTTTTTCCTATATCTATATCACTTGTTCTAGTATATTTTCAGTGTCTTCTAAATATGTTTTACATAACAACAGGACTTAACATCAAGATGTATAAAAGTTGTGTTTTTGTTGGGCGCCACCCCTAGGATCTAGGAGAAAAATAGTAATAATAATAATAATAATAATAATAATAATAATAATAATAATCATTTGCCTCGGTTAATTCAGACAGTGGCACTACGACTCTCATTACTCGAGACCACTGGGAAAACTTAAAACTAAAACATGAAGACTATAACAAAAAACAATGGATTGTTGAAACAAAATGTAGTAATTTAGACAACATAAAAAAAATTATATAATAGACAATTGTTGGAACTTTTGTGGATTTATTATTGTTTCCCTTTTTACCACATCCCAATCCTACCTATTGAACTCCGGATAGTTATTATCCTAATTTAACAAATTATAAAATGATATTGTTGAAACAAAAGTAAGAGAGAAAAAAATCATACATTTAATATTTAGACATAAAATAAAATGTTAATTAATTTTCTTTAAGTCTTTCTGAAAGTTCTTACATGAATTCTGATTTTTATAGAAGAGAAAAAATAATAATTTAAAGTTGAAGAGTTGGCTTGACCTCACCCATGAATTAGTTCATATTGAAACACCAACTTCAGAAATTTGTTTCACTCTAGTAATGCAAATTCTTCCACAATTTAAATGAAAATAAACAATCTAGTTCTTGCACGCACACTTAGTTTTCCATTTTTGCTACTTGTACTTTAATTTACAACCGTTAATTCACTTTAAAAATAATTTGAATTAGGAGCTCCAAAGATTTGGTTCCATGTTAAACCAACACCGAGGAAGAAGACCCACTCTCCTATAGATAGTCTTCCAAAATCAAATTTAAAAATGTTCTATTCTTTACTTCCAAGTGAAAAGAGAAAACTATTATGTAAAAACAAAAGATAAAATGTTGGCTATGGACTAGGGATAAAAATCAAATACAATGGAAGTTTAATATAAATATTGAAATATATCCCAATGAATGTGAACAATGTTTTCTTAAAGAATTAAATGTTTAATTCTATCTGTCAAAATTGAAAAGCGCGCTAGTTTTGAATGATTTACATCGAGCTTTGTTTCCTTTTTTTTCTTCTTTTACAAACAAGAGACCCACCACTCCCCTGTTTGATAGATATGCGCATGCTTAAAATATTCATGGTTGACGTTGAAAATAAATACAACAACAGTCAAACAAACTTATTAGAAGGATAATTAATATGTTTAATAAAATTTAAGTGTTCTTTCTTAAATCAAAATTCCTTATTTAAGTGATTTAAAACAATGTTTTACGTTGTTCCTTGCGTCCTTTTATTTTATTGAATGATGTAAATAGTGTTATTTGTCAGGCCGGTGACACAGCGGTAGAACTTTGAAGTCCTTAATTCACAAAAATTAGAAAATATATGGAAATACATGGTAGGGTGGCAAATTACGTCATAACCTAATTTTTTGTTTAGAGTGTAAGAAGGTGATTAAAACCATGATGGCTAAGATGCCCATTTCCCAAGGGGCAAAGTTCCAAACAAAGTCAGTTATAATTATGCCAGCTTTGAACCCCAGTATCTCTATATTCACTCTCTCCATGAGCGACCTTACAACTGATGGTAGATCAAACATTTGATAATATGAATATCACTCACAAATTTAGATACTTAATGGGTTTTGTAGCGTTTATGTGATTTAAATTAACGTTTACGTGTGTTACTTAGAAGCAAGCAATTGCTATTGTTGATTAGAAAATGTTAATCTATTGTTGAAAGTTTTAAAATAATTTAATATAGCACATGAATAATACTTTAAAATATGAATTAGCTACCAAACCAAATGTCATATTTATATAGAAATTATCTACTTGGTTAATTTGGTTTTATAAAAATGCATTTTGCTCTGAAAGCAGTACACCAAAATTATACAACACTATGAAATTTAGTTTTGATTTATTTTAATCGTTTATTTTAGTTGGATTTATTATACATTCATCGCTGATTGAATATAAGAACGTTACATCTTAATGACATTGTTCAAATTCTTAAGAGGTTTTTTAAGCTATATGAGTGAATCAAGATTGTCAATGGTACTAATGACATTGTTCAAATTCTTAAGAGGTTTTTTAAGCTATATGAGTGAATCAAGTTTGTCAATGGTACTTATATGATTTAGCACGGTATAATGATATAGCAGGTCTATTTCAGTAGGACTTTCTCTTCATATCTGTATTTAAATAAATAATCTTCATATCATCTATCGGTGAAATATTGAACTTCTTCGAATATGTGAAAACTAATGCAACTTAATTTTTTTCGATTTTGTATTGTTAGTTTTATGTGTAATGTAACTTCAAAGATAATTTTCTCAACATTCTCAGAAGTAACAGGTTACACAGCTATTTAGATGTTATTTTTCTTACAAGATTCAAAATAGATTCATAAAAACCATGTTCTCGTGTAACGAATTCAAATACAAATTTTGGCACTTTAAATAACTATATTCGTGGTGTTACGCTAGTTATTAAACAATTGAATACGTTTGCTGTCGCGCTTTTTACGAGGTTTCTTAGAACTAGACCTGTGCTCTAGTGCTTACTATGATTCATTCTTGAACTATACTTATGTGTTAGTCTCATTTTTATTTATGTTGGTTAGAACTGGTTAGTTTATTGGAACTTTTGAGCGCGCTATGTGTTGAATACTTCTGTCCTGTAATATTTGTTTAGTGTTTTGATTCTGAACTAAAAATAAATAATGAAATAAATTTATATTAAATTGAAATATATTATGAATATTAAATTATATATTAAAGTAACTTAATATTTTGTGTCTTCTTGCCGTGAATTAAACATTTAAAATGGTAATAATGAGAATTATTCTCCATTTCTTTGAGTAGCTAATCCCACTTTTACCATGATGAGATAAAGCTATACAACTTTTGACCACGAGCATTCACGGGTCCGTGCTAAAACAAGTATTATAGCCACAACTTATAATCAAGTGTGCAAAGTATGCTTAGACACTTTTTTTATAGTGCCTATTGTTATGTTCAATACCGAGGGGGTCAAGAACATTCCCACTTTTTTTTTAATATTCTTTACCCAACACTTATAATTAATAAGTTATGATGAACAGAGAAACGTCAGCCATATAAATACAAAGATTAATTGGGATGGAAGGCTTACCCATCAATCTTCCCATTTTCAGCTTCTTTTTTTTTGTAACTAAAAAATTATTGATATTTGCCATACATTTTTTTGCAGATAAAAAACACGAAGTGAATTTTAAAAAACTTGTCTTGATTGCATTAAAAGTCCCACATTTGGCTGCTTTACACTTCCATTGTGCATAGTCTGGATTTTTTTATTGAATTAGTTGCACTTACAAGAGTCCAACATATGACACAAAGAGTTTAATATTTTTGCATTCATGATAAATACATATTTACGTAAAATATATATATTGATGCTGAAATGTTACTTTCCACTCATGTTTCTGCTATCCTGCGCACTATGACATCTCCCCACGAATCTTAGCATTATAACATAGTAACTGAATCATTTTTACCAACAACATTTATTATTAAATCAAATCCTTTTATTTTATATATAATTTAGAGTATAATTTAGGCCTGTTAACACATGAAAAGTTTGGTAAAGCTCTGTAGATATATTGTCATAATAAAGAAAGGTTAGGTTGAGCATGGTTGTTATGAGGTCTTAAAAACAAATATAAATAATTTAGTGGTTAATTTCCATGTCATCAATTTTTTTTTCCCCAGAGGTTTTACTTCACTTTCCCATCATGCTTGCTCTGTTGTAATCAATATTTTGTTTTATACGGTTTTACTTTTTTATATAGAATTTAGCTGTTGTTATGGATATTATAAAACATTTATTTTTTCATTTAGAAAAACAACAGTTTTATGGTTTTTTTGTGTTTCAGAAGATGTGATACTGATGTAGTATTTTCCATATTTTTTGAAAGAAAACACAGAGAATCGGACCGTTAAGACGCTATTGACACACAAAAAACTTTAAAATCTAAATATGCAAAGACTCATTCACATAATTATACTTCTCATCTATTTCAACATGGCCTTGAACGCTGGAAATAGAGATTTCTCCCTCATCCACATAAAGCATAATAACTAGACCTAGCATTAGGCCTGACATGTACTTCTATTTTGGATATTTAATTACAATTATTTGATTACAAGTGATCCATATTGTATACTTAGGCCTATCGATAGACCTAAATTATGTCATGGTGGTCTGGTTTCAACTATGAAATCTACTAGGCCTACAGTAGTCATTTTTCTACTTAGGCCTTATTTATAAATAGCGTCTTATGTTAAAATGTTCTTTCTTAAATGTGTGTAGTCTTTTGTGTTAATATTTCTTGTGTCTTTTTTGTTTCAGGCAAGAAATGCAGAAAAAGCCATGTAAGTGACTCAACAGCTAACAGTTAAATTTGTTGTGACAAAGGAAATGACTGTGTATTCACGAAAAATGAATAATTCTAACCAATTAATCAGGCTGAACATGCCTCAAAATGCCGGT
Organism: Timema poppense; assembly: GCA_902141375.1. NCBI lineage: Eukaryota > Metazoa > Arthropoda > Insecta > Phasmatodea > Timematidae > Timema > Timema poppense. The sequence continues at coordinate 25,927 of CABFOV010006293.1, read as the reverse complement.
GATCAGTGCTGTTTTCTTCAATACGTTTGTCTACGCTCTTCTCAGGAGAGATGTTTATCAATGAATAGCCCAAAATATTTCCTTGGTCTACTTGTGTTATTGGTTAACCCACACAAGTAGAATCATGAGCAGTTTTAAATTATAATATAATGTTTGACACAATCATTTTAGTAACTTAATATATAATTTTATTACAGTATTTAGGCTTATGTTATGTTTGTCCAAAAATTAATTAGGATATACTTGGTTTAAGAAGCTGATAGGCAACACTTTGGCACTAAAATGCATTAAATAATGGTAGCTCATAGTTTCTCGTGTTGGGCTATTATAGACGAGATTTATTTCATCTTTTATATAACATATATTTCAATACACTGTTTACATACAGTTTAATTTAAGGATAATTTAGAGGTAGGCTACTAGTATTCGCCTGTTCCATTTGTACCATCCTAAGCAGTGATTTTTAGGGATGCACAAACCTTCAACTTTACTCCAAAACATTTTCTGGATTTTACAGCTGATGGTGTAACTGTTGAGGATCCATCCAACCTTCAGTTTGAGTAGTGTACTCCTACCGTACTAATAGGCTACAAAGGTTGACTAACTTAAAATACAACGCCTACCATAATAAAATATATAGTCTTTGTCATTATGTGCTGTGATTCACTATACCAGTATAATTAATGTTCATGCATCAATATTATTACTAGGTGTTCTGTCTTATGACAGGTCCATTCAGTCAGTGAACTTAGACTGCTAATGTTTCCTGTCAATAATCTACATAAATTTAATCTCGGCAGGTAATTTACATGTGGTACATAACAAAAGCTTGATTTATCATCTCAAGGTGATATCTGTTAAATATATTTACAGTAAAACATTAAATTGTAAATCATAATTTATTTAAAGTTATTATAAGATTTGCTTCCATTAAACATTTGGAATTGGCTTTGGGAATATCTCATATAATTGATTCATATTCCTTCACAACTGTAACTAGGCTATATAAAATATTTTCTTTGATTCATTTTATTATAAGGAGACTAAGTCTATCACCTTAACCCTTTTTTCATAGGCAGTGCTTACTTTCCTCTTTAATTATAGGAGAGGAAGAGTCTTAAATGCTAACAAACTTTAAACTACTGGTTTCCTTCCAAAATAATGGGCTAGCAGCTATTAACATCATTGATTTACTTCGACATGTTAGATTAAAATGTCGCATTTTATAATTGCCAGTATTAAAAAATGATTACATAATATTCATTACTGTTTCTAGACTGTGACCTGGGTCAGTTTTTTATTCAAGCTACACTTTCCACTACCGACTGGCTAGGCCTGTCGTAGCTTCATATTTTTTATAATCTAAATTAAGACTAGAACAGACACAACATCCAGTCCCCAGCCGTTAATTCAACACTGTGAAAGAGGAAACCCACATTTCACCAATAATAAATTTTTCACCCATGTTGGGAATCGAATCCGGGTCTCTTAGAGCTCAGTTGACAGATATGCTAGGTACTGACTGAACTAAAGCGTCTGATATATTTTAGTAAATATAAAACTAAATTAATATCTTTCACTAGGAAAACCAACCCTATTGTTATTGTCTCCTAAAGAAAACATACGGTACTGTCATGAAAAAGTAGGCCTCTAATGGAATATGGTATAACCTGATGTTTTATATATCCTCAAACTCAAAAAAAGTGGGTCTTAAAATTGTGTTTGTCCTCATGTACGACTTAATATATATGTAGTGTTAAAATTAAGGGTGGTCGGGTACCTGAAATTTCGGACAGTAAATTGGGCATCTAAAAATTCCAGAATGAAAGGCGAGTATTTTTTATGCCCGTATTTTGATCGGGTATCTCAATAACTTGGTAAGTGTATACTACCATATTAGCACTAACCTCTAATTCATATTTTGAATTATTTCAATTCAACTAATATTAAACAGGTAAGTATTATCTTTTATTAATTCATAAATTATTATGTTTGCTTTTAACAAAACTACGATAACATTTCTCACAGTTTACAAGTCTAGATGCCTACAATTTAATTTTCTCTGTCAATGCCAACAATATAACATTTCAACATTTCCACATAGAGATTTTAAGGCCCTATGCTTGTGAAAATTTAATTTAAATTAATTTTCTTTATAGTTCTTTTATTTATTATTAAGAGCCAGATTTGTTAGGAATTTAACTTTAACAAAGTAAAGCGAAATCTGCTCTAGTATTGACTATAAATTCTTGAACATAAACTAACCATTCTAATTTTTTTTAAATCAAATGTGACTGTTTTAACTTTTAATTTGAAATTAAATAAGCTTGTAACAAAGTTGTTTGCAAAATCAAATGCCCGCCTGAATCTGCCTGTACCAGAGTTTAATTTTGTTACGCCCGCCCGATACAAATATTTGCTGCCCAACCACCCCTGGTTAAAATATAAATTAAAAAAGACTGGTCTTAAATTTCCTTTATGGTGTGTTAGGACAACGCTGGCCCGCTGGAGGGCAGCTCAAGTTGGTGAGACGGGTAAAGAGCGGGAGAGGAGACCTTACTTGGCTTCTGAGTGTCGTGAACTTCCAAAGGCGGAAAAGTGGAGGATGCAAATCATACGAGAGATTGCCAAAAAGGTGGCACAGATCCAAAATGGTTTGTAACATGTTTAATTCTTTTTGTCCCCTACTTTTTAAATTTATTTTTAACATAATTAGGGTTAAAATTAAAACTAATGTTTTGGGGGTTTAGCCATGCTAAAGAACTTTAAACGTTTCAGCTGTGGTTGCAGCCGTCATCATTTGGCTTGAACCAGGAAAAAATAATAGTTTTAATTCACACACCTTCTGCAAGAGCTCATAAAACAAATAATTAGCACTAGTTGTTTATTCTATATTCAGCTTGTATTACACATTTCACACTTCCCCGTAAATCACTCTTAAGTGCACCCTTCAGATATTTAAATCTTTACCTTCTTGTTACTTTAAATTCAATCTACTTTGAGCCTGACACCTTAAATTGCATAACCATTTATCATAAAATTATTTGAATTATCAAATATAAATTCCTGTCATGCCATATAAAAGTGGGAAAATTAAATTATTGGTAGCAAATCAATTTTTTTTGAAGAATTTAATCTTACTTACTTCACTTAGATGTTTAAATGCTCTAAGGTGTAACTCTCTCAATAGACAGGACTAAAGATGACGGAGATAGAATTTTGAATCCTGGTCGGGAATACATAAGAGTAACATTTTTATAAAATTGTTTTCCATTCTCCCCTAATGCAAATGTAAGAATATTTACTTTGGATTCAACCTTTCTCATCTCTAACACATTAAATTAATTAGTGCATATTTGTATAACACAAACAGGTAGTGAGTGAGCTATGATGACCAAAAAAAGTTCCAAAATGGCTTCTTCACCTGATAGATGATTTGTGCTGCCGCTTCTTATATTTATCTTAATTGAGGAAAATTCAAAATTATAAAAAGAGTCACATAATGGTTTTAACTTTTGTCATGATTTTATTTCTTAGCCACTTTAAATTGCTTATAGTTACGATATGATAAATGTTTTATTTTATAAGAATCCATGAGAAAGTTCTTTGTAACTGTTGTTTTGTATCAGCTGGTCTCGGTGAGTTTCGTATTCGTGACTTAAATGATGAAATCAACAAGCTCTTGAGAGAGAAGGGTCACTGGGAAGCACAGATCCGTGAGCTTGGCGGCCCCGACTACGCCAAGGTAGGGCCCCGTATGTTGGACCACGAGGGCAAGGAGGTCCCAGGAAACCGAGGGTACAAGTACTTTGGGGCTGCAAAGGACCTACCAGGTTTGGTATTTAGTTCTGTCATCTGTTTGAATAAGTTTGTAATTAAAAAGCTAAGTAAGATGAACACCACTGATATTTTATCTCAGGGACGAAGTATGGAACACTACTATATTTTTAAAATAACTCTTTTAACATTTGGCCAAGATTAAATCCTTTCACCTTGGGTCAGAGTCGGAGGTAATGTGCGGTCAATATGGGTGGCAAAGGCCACCCACCATTGCTTTGAAACAGGAATAAGGACCAAACTATTAAGTCTAAAAACACCTAAGCTCTTTTATACTCTTGTGACAAATAAAAGCATAATCTTTAAAGAGAGTAGAAATGCTGATAAAAGGCTTACCAATCTATTGTTGTTGAGAATCTTCTAAGGATATAATATCAAAACTTATTGGGAATTGTGACTGGAATGATAACATGTAAGAAGATACATGTGGTTCAATAGCCACTATAAATAATTCAAGAAATTTCAGCTGCTAGCTGCCTAATTTTGTCAAATACCTAAAAAGAGAATTATGTTTCTGACAACATCTGGCATTATAAACTATATTTTCAATAACAAGTGGAGCTGTATGTAAATAATGGGTAAAAAAAAAAAGGTTGAACATCTATTATATAAACAAAATAGGGAGCTCATCTTACCTCACAGATAACTAAGAACACTGACTTTTCACAAAATGTTTTAAAATTCATTTCAAAAGCGCCAATACTTGTTTCAAGCACAAAGAAATCATTCATTATTACTTGGGTGACCTGGTGGTCTAGTGGTTAAGGTGTCAGACTTCTATGCTGGCGGCCGGGGTTCAATCCTCGGTCCCAGCAAAGATTTATCTGATTACCAAACCCTTCCTTCACCTCTGACAAGACATCTTGTGAATGTGAGGAATCCAGGTCTCCACCGTGGTTCGGATTCCACGTTAAACTGTAGGTCCTTCATTTCATCTCACAATCACCCTACCATTACACATTAGCGTAAGTGCGTATAACCCGAACNGCCAGGCCTCCACCGTGGTTCGGATTCCACGTTAAACTGTAGGTCCTTCATTTCATCTCACAATCACCCTACCATTACACATTAGCGTAAGTGCGTATAACCCGAACGGGTAGTAAGACGCGGTGCTAATAATAATAATAACATTATTACTTATTTTTGAGTTCATGAAAAAAAAAGAAATAGATAACTGCTATTTATAGACAAAATTAAATTTTTCTCACAAATTCTTAGTAATACCCATATTTAAAACTAAATTCATACGTCATAGGCTAAATTTAGTTTGTAGTACAGACTTTTTCTCATACTTAAATAATACTTAACAAATGTTATGTATATAAATAGTTTAGTCCCCACAACAATCATTTCTTCAAAAATGTTTTAGAAAATAGCCAAACCTGGACTCTATTGATAAAAATTTAACTTAAAGCCAAAATGGCTGCCATTATACTACTACTCACACATTGTTCTAGAGGTTTTTTCTGCAGTTTGTTGGATACTTAAATAAATACCCGTATTTTAATCTTTTAGCTATAAAAATACGACTATTAAATTTCAACTTTATTTTACACATGAAATGAAGAAACATTGGACATAATTGTATCTAGGGTTGGACAAAAGACAAGCCATATAATAGCCTATTTACCTCACTTTTGAAGTTAGAATGAAATTACTGTTCTAATAAATAACACATTTTAGATAATGATTTAATAAGTATCTCTCATAAATGTTTTAAGACTTTTTTATAACAAAAAAAATGTGAAATATTGGTAATATGGAATATTAGGGAAGTTAAAGTATTCATTTTCAGACATAGATATTTTTTTCCTCTCTAAGTGATCGTAATTTTAGAGTGTGGCCTATATTTGCGTAGCTACAGTAAAATATAAGGTCTATTTTGATATATCTATGCTTCCCATAACTTCCACCTTCCTGGCATGAAAACCACTCACCCTCTATTTTATGTGTTTGCCGTTTCAGGAGTGCGGGAATTGTTCGAGCAGGAGCCGCCTCCGCCCCCGAGAAAAACTCGAGCAGAGCTCATGAAGGATATTGATGCAGACTATTATGGCTATCGAGATGATGATGATGGGATCTTGATTCCTCTCGAGCAGAATGAGGAAAGAAGAGGTGAGTTATAAAGCGAGAAAAACGAAAGAAAGAAAAAATGTACTACCCGTTTTGGTGGCCAAATGGTCCAAGGTGTCACCCTCTCATTAGACTATACTGCCGATGATACGTAACCATATAACTTGAAAGGTTAGTAAGTCACGCTGATAAAATATATATTTATTTAATTATTTCAATAACCATACCAACCAATAAGCTATAATCCAATTTTAATAGGAGGGGTACAGTATTTTATAAACTAAAAACTTATTTTGCCGTCAACAATTATAACATTTTACTATATTATTAGTGTTATTTTACAAGCATTGATCATCACCATAATTATTATGAACATTTACCCATCACATCTCTTCAACATACTTGTTCTTCTTTCTTTTCCACACTCCTATACACTCCCTTCATTCCCTTCATTCATTTGTCCTTGGTCTTACTTTGGCTTCTCACCCTAACATTTTTCATCTTGTCTCATCTATTGTTTCTACCACTTTCACATTTATCAGACTCCTCAGGTATTTGAAACTTTCAACTATCTCCAACTGTTCTCCTCCCACTGTCACATCAGTTGTGCACCTGTCGTAAGCTTTTGCAGATCACATGAACTAACCTATGAATAGATGAAAGTTGATCTAGTAGCTTTTCTGTTAGATAAAGAAAGTGCTCACCACAGGACCTGATATCCATGGGTTCAAACCCAGTTGAGATTTATGGATTTTTCTTGAGTGATAAAAATCTTTAGCACAACTTCCTTAAGAGGGGAAGTAAAGCCGTCGGTCCCTTGTCGATTGTGGATTGTAAAATAACCCTGGAAGGTATGTGAAAATACCTTTCCCGGAAATATTGTTAGGCCCTTTCACATTCGTTCATAGAATTTCAGTGCGGAAAGCAACGGCGAACAACCATACTTTCTGAACTCCCGAAATACGTGGGATTTCTACCAGATGGTGCAGGCAGCATTAACCAGCTAAAGGGCTAAGTGCATGCCCGACACCAAAAGTATATAAATCACATAAGTTACAGTGTAAAAAAACCCTAGTAATTTGGGTACTGTGGTCTTTTCTAGCCAGATTGTACATGTAGATTGTTTCCAAAATGTTGTTTCTCATTTTCACTTTAGGCTCATACAAATGCATTCTCTTCTATTCACACTCTTTTAGATCATTTAAGCCAGAGACAGCAAAATTTCACAAGATTTGGTTTTACAAACATTTACCTAGCACACTTAAATGACTACCAAAACATATTTAAAGTTCACTGTAGCATTTTTGAATGTATAATACACAGGTAAAATAATCAAGATTGTATCTTTCAATTATAGAGCTTTGCCGAGTAATCAGTTTTCAAGCTTCGAACTTAAGATATTTAAAACTCATATTAATATGTTTAGTTACAAAACTTGCACTAGTTTAGCTACTATTTAGTTATGGAATTATGTTGGTTAACATGTCTAAAATTACTTTTGATTTTATTTATTGCAATACATATTTTACCAAATTTACCACATTTATATTAAAAAAGCATTTACTATTTAATATTGTTTGCTAGAAATATTATTTTAGTCATAGTATTTTTAATTTTAAAGTATGAGCATAAACTTTTATAAGCATTAAAAATTGAATTGGAGTAAATTTCTGAATAAAATAATGTCTAACGAGAGCCTGTACAATGTGCATGTGCAACTGCGCACAGAGGAATGAAAATGGAACAAAAGCTGTGATCATGCACGGTTACACTAAGGAATAAAAACAAAATACAAAAGTCAAAACACTTATGAATTTCTAAATGTTTATGATTCTTATGTTTTCTTATAGGGTAAATTAAGTTACTGAAGCATATTTTGGGGAAATATTAGCTCATTAAAACGTCGATTTTACTAACTATTTATCGAGACAGTGTAAAAACACTCTACAATAATGTAAAGTAATAGTGAAGGAAGCCAACCTAAAAGGATAGTTAGGTTAGGCCTAGGTATAAACAATCACACTTACTATTACTTCTTACACTTTTACACTTCCCACTGTTTCAAACTTCCACAGTTGTACATTGATTTGAATTCTCGGAAATATTTATTTTTCATATGAAGATACATTAATGAAAGTAATATTTCTGAAAATTCAAAACAATGTGCTATTGTTGAAGTTTTGAAGAAGTGGTAAGTGTAAGTGTTTGAAGGAATGAAGAGAGAAGTGTGTTTTTCTATCTAGACCTAAACTATCATTTAAGGTAGACTTCCTTCACTATCACTTACCTTACATTATTGTGCACTATCTCATGTACATTTCCAAGTCATCAAGCATTTATTCAGTTCATTGATTTTTTTTTAATGTTAGTCTAATTTTAATGTCCAGACATGAGTGGAAACCATCTTAATTATTTTTTATATTAGGCCTTATAACTTTTTTTAATAGTTTTCTTATTTTTAATTTGTTTGGTATTATTTATAATTTAAAACCTGATATTTCCATTTATTAGCTTTTTTTTTCTAAAAGTATTAATATTTATAAAAATTAGTGTCATTCATCATTTAAGAACATATGTTTTAGTATATTTTCTAATCTGAAGTTTTAAAGATGTGATACCTATTTACATTTAAAATAAACAAATATATACTCTTAACATTTTAAAATTATGAATATATTCAAACTCGGGAGCTTTAAGAAATACTCGACTCAAATGAAAAAAACCCAAACTCGCAGACCCCTACTTTCAAATTTTCATGAAATTGTCTAATTTATATTTAAAAATTAAAATACAAATAATGGTAGTTTGTTGATTTATATGCTAATATATAATATCAAAATTAATATATATGTAACAGACGACATAGTTCTTTGCCGATGTTGCCTGAAATGTACAAAAAGTAATAATTATTAACTGCACTGTAACAGTTTTCTCCTTAACAATCCAATAACCAATACAATTTCTCAGCCCGGGAAATGTATTTCCCTCCATCATAGACTATTAGTATAGGAAGAATAACAGGGGTTTGGAATTGTTTATACGACAGCTGTAAGATATTTAAAGATCAGTTTTAATCCCAAGTTTTCTCTTCATAGTACTATTAAAAAAAAATTTCAAGGAAAAATATTTTATTTACAGACTTTTTGATCAAAACTAAACTGTTATTTGACGAAATTTAATAATTTTACTTACCATAAATCATATATTTAAAGTGTATTAGTTATAAAAAAAACAGCAATACATCTTAGAATTGTGTCGAGGAGGCACATTGTGGAGTCAAACACACCAGTTTTTCAAGAATCGAGGAGTTTGTGGAATCTTCTATCCGTGTGTTATCCTGCCGAGGTTTTGTCTGTTTCAGCGATAGCAGCAGTGGTGGCAGAGTATAAGCGAAAGAAGGAGTTGTCCCTCCAAGGGGATATAGAGGAATCCAAGGAAGAAGAGGAGGAGGAGAACATTTATGCTGTTGCTCCTGATGTTGATGTGAGTCCACTTCTTGATTGATCTTACAATAGTTCTTATAAAGATACTTTGTGTCTTAACATAATTAAATAATCAAGTCAGAAAGTCTTAATCCTGTGTTGGTAATTTTGTCAGAGTCTCTCGCTAGGTACAGATCCAGAGGTCCCGGGTTCTATCCCCGGCACATCCAGAATTTTTCTGTAAATCAGTGGGTCTAGAACCAGGTCAAATTCAGCCTCGCGAGGAAAAATGAGGAGATACTTGAATAAATAGGTAGCGGCTCTGGTCTATAAAATTGAGATTAATGGCCGGAACGTTTGTTGTGCTGACCATGTGACACTCTCTAACCGCAAACCTCAGCACTATCATCGGTAACGGCGGCGGCCATTCGGTCGGTACAGTTTGATCGCTGGCTCAAGCCGTGGAGTTATATATTAAAATCACCTCTGTTTATCGATTTTAGATTTATGTGAAGGATTGTCTTCACCAAATATTATTTATTATTTAGCATCGCGTGTTACTACCTGTTCAGGTTATACACTTAAATACTAATTACACTAATGGGCTAGGAATTGAGAATGTTTAATATAGAAGAAGTGGACCAGCATTTGCATGGAGGGAGAGTGGAAAACAATTTTGGAAAAATCACCCCCAGTTTACCTGAGCGCAATTCAAACCTCAATCTCCCCATCCTCGGCAGTCTAGCTCAATAAGAAACTAGTGCATTAGTTAACTATGCCACAAAGTCAGGTTTCACCAAGTAGTTTTTCATCAAAATTTTGTAATAAGAGATACCACAATTTCAGATTTTCTTGATTCTGATTATATTTTAGCATCAATTTTTCAATTCTTGATTTCTCAATATTTGCAATTTCAATCATTTTCGATGTATCTAAGTTTACATTTAAAATTTTATGTTATTTATTTGTACACCATTTTGTAATATATTAGTTGTAATAAATACTAAAACATGTAGATAGTTAAAAAGAAAACAACATGGTTGTGTTTGATTTGCTCAATATCACTAGGATGCAAAGGTACTTCCTTCACTATCACTTACTTTACATCACTGTACAGTGTTTCTACACTGCCTTGTTATACATTTCCAAGCCATCATGCAATTATTCATTTTATTAACTTTGTTTTATAATTGTAAGTGTAATTTTAATATCCTTAAATTATTATTATTATTATTATTAATATTGGTGACCTGGTGGTCTAGGGGTAAGGTGTCAGACTTCTATGCTGGCGGCCGGGGTTCGATCCTCGGTCCCGGCAAAGATTTATCTGATTACCAAACCCTTCCTTCACCTCTGGCAAGACCTCTTGTGAATGTGAGGAATGCCAGGTCTCCACCGTGGTTCGGATTCCACGTTAAACTGTAGGTCCTTCATTTCATCTCACAATCACCCTACCATTGCACATTAGCGTAAGTGCGTATAACCCGAACGGGTAGTAAGACGCGGTGCTAATAATATTA
>CABFOV010006292.1:21043-32784 GCA_902141375.1 Timema poppense | reverse complement strand
TATACAAGAGTTTTTTTTTACTGACAGCTTAAATGTGTGGACATAAACAGATTACCTACACCTACACAAAAATGATTACAAACAAACAAATAAATCGTCAAAGAACCATGAGCTTGTTTGCATATCAAGTGGGAGAGCTAGGTTCAAATCCCAAATGGGTACACTAAAGTCATTTTCCACATATCATTCTGAATGCTATTACCATAGAGATAATTCATTTAGTAAAGATTAAATTAAGCAGAATTTTACTGGATTAAAGTATAATAAAACAGCAGGGCTAACTATAATACATTCACGAGCTTAGGTTACTTGGATGACAGTTAAAAGAGTTACTTGAAATAATCCCTAATATATCCCTTCACCAACAGTTGACATCTGTCACTTTGTATAACTGTAATGAAAATGTATGTTAATGTATAAATTAGATAGTTAACCGCAGTAATTAGTTATTAAACTTAACATATATAACAAAACATTGATCTTTTACAAGTGTTCGCAACCCAAAACCTAAACATATGATTTTTGAACTATTATCCAGGTAAAAAACCAAGAAAGTTCATATTTGTAGAAGTTAAATTATTTTTACAACTTTAAGAAATAATAAAGTATATACAAATTTGAATAATCTGTAAAAACATTCTTCAAAATATATTAAACCGTGTCTACAGTAGATTAAACAATTTACAAAGCTTAAAAATATACATAGATTATTTAAAATTTACTAAATAATGTATATTTTTAAAAGATTGAATACAAATAAATGAGAAATAGAACAAAGCATTGTCACAGCTTGCATAGTCAGTTGTCAATTATGATTCAATGAATGATTATCATGGATCATCATATGGCTCTACGCCCCAACAAAACAGTGGCATAGATTAGAAAAACCATTAATCATTCTAAATTAGACTTTTTTCCTTCACAATAATGTTATCAATACAAAACCAATTACTCTTTAGACTCGTCTTAAAAAAAAGAATCGAAGTAAACATCCCACCCACTCACATATACCCAGATTGGATTAAATCATTTTCTAAAATTAAAAGAGAGCTCATTAAATCATAAAAGCTCCATTTGGAGAGCTCACTTTCTTTCTCCACCAGCTCCGAGATAAATAGGACCTTTACCAGAGTGGTTTCTAAATGTGGCGAGTGCTTGATCCTGTCATGGATTAACGAATATAAGATGTTTTAAATATAGATATTCCTCTTGAGCACAGCATTTGATATTTTTGGTCAGTTTGTTTCACTACTCATTCTACTATAAAAGAAAAACACTCCACTTTGCGAGGATTACATTTCAGACTCTTCACTGAGCCAATGGATTTAAATAATTGTGACTACACCCAAGGCATTCCAAAGCTGGCAATATCGGAAACGGAAGTTTAAACGATTGTGTGGTGTCTTAAAACTCGATAAAATAAAGCACTTATGTGCATATAAGAATTTATTGAGTATTTAACAAGTTCGGTGATCTTGCTTCGTCATGACATATTCTCATAATTAGAGACAAACCCGAATTGTGAACCTTATAATATAGCTTGATACTTAGCTATGCTAGGAACTCTAGATATTATTGCCGAACTTAGAAGGTATGCCACCTTCTCCATTTTTGATTTAGTTCCTTCCTGTCCACTTCAATACAATCTATCCCTATCTTGAGCTAGTTATATCAGTTCACTTTAATAAACTCTATCCCTATATTGAGCTAGTTCTATCCAGTCCATCTCATTATACCCTATCTCTATTAGGTCCATTCTAGTGTTGTCCTCCTGTAACCCTCCCAAAATAAGAAGAGAAACAGTTTCAGAAATGGTAATCTAGTTTAAGTAACACAAATAAAACACGTAGTAGTAATTTCTGGACATACATAAAGTGGTAAAAAGTCCCAAGTAATTATAAACCGCCCATGATTACTGAATTCAAATGCAAACAGCCGTACAGATTAAGTAATTTACAATGGCACATTCTCAAATAAACACCCTATCTGAAATTACTATAGGAGAAGTATTCCCATAAGGAGAAAAGGCTATCATTCTATTATTTATGTAACATAAAAATTATTTGACGAAGAAAAGTTACAATTCAACATTACATAGAGTGATATCATATTCCTAAGAACAAATCCCTCCTATGAAATAATATAATAGTGGCTCCAAATAGCCGCAACAAGATTCGATTAAATAATAAGTAAAAATAATAATATTAGATTTTAGAAGGAAGACAGGGTTTGAGTTGTAAAGACAACACAGTCTTGAAGAGCTTCCTAAAGAAAATATTAAAAGATTAAATAAATATTAAAATGTACGTCCGAAAAGAAATTTAGTTTACATTTTGATATAGCAAGGAATTAATTGACCAATTCTTTTAGCACCTCGTCTTACTACTGACTCGGGCTACACGCTTATATATTAATAATTATTCTATTTGGTTTGGGATGAGGGTGGTTGAATTTAGAGTGGGATGAGGGTGGTTGAATTTAGAGGAAGTGTATCAGCATTTAAGTCAAGAGAGATTAGGCAAACATTTAGTAAAATCCAACCTCACCACACCCAACTGGGATTGGACTACGACCTCTCCATCATTAGCAGTTTAGTCAATTGCAAGAGTGATGCCTTAGACTATGCGGTCACTGAAGTGGGTCCTTAATCATAGTCGTGAGCAGGGTGTGGCTGATGGGGATGAAAGTTGAAGGATAAAGGGGGTGGAATCAACACTCACGAGAATCTGTTTTAATATTTATTTAAACATTACAATTCATTAAAAAAATCATTGTTTTATTTTACAAAAATATTATTTGAAAACATACAGTATCAAATATTATAATGTTATACACTAGATAAATTGTACCATAATTTTCATCTCGTCAATAATATCATTCCAGTCTAAATCCACAGCCAGCCTTTGTTTGATAAATAGGACCATATGTCGACCTAAATGATCTTGGGATAAAGTGTTAGCCTCTGGACCTGATGTTCGTGGGTTCAAACCTATTTTTCTTGAGTAATAAAAATCCTCATCACAACCTCCTTCGGATGGGAAGTAAAAGCAGTCAGTCCAAGGTCATTTGTGACACGTAAAGAATCCCTGAAAGGTATGTGAAAATACATTTTCCGGTTAAATTTGTAAGCAATTTTGCTCTCGCTCATAGAAATTCTCGTGTGATGATTCAATCAGTCTTTAGAAATTGGTCGTTAAATGCCTCAAATAAATAAATCAGAATAAAAATAAGATGATGTACTAATAAATATTCTTGGAATATTCATCGAAGTGATTTTTAAAAATAAATTAATTACTCTGTCCTTTCGTCACTAAAACTTTTCCTATTTTTTGGGTTAGTAGGAGTGTCATGGCCCCCACGCCCCTCACGCTGCGCACGCCTACGTCCGAAATATTTAAACTCATTAACCATGTCAAATTATATGGTGTTTGCAGTAAGCTCTTAATTATATCTGTCTTATGACAATATCTATAAACGGAAGGACCAATATCTTGAGAGAATAATATTTTAATAATCCTAAAAGAGATAAGGTGTAGTGATGTGAACTTGATAGAACTTTATGAAGATAGGTATATGTCGTGTTGAGGTGGATTAAATTGAACTAGCTGAATATAGGGTATAGTTAGACGGACTGGATAGAATTAGCTGAAGTTACGTATGTTTTAATGAGGTTGACTGGATGTAGCTAGCACAAGATAGGTGATAGAGTTTAATATATGGACTTGATAGAGCTATCTCAAGCTAGGGATGTGATTTAATGAGGTTGAATGGATGGACCTAGCTCAAGATAGAAATATGGAGTAATGAGATGTACTGGATAGAACTAGCTCAGGATAAGGATAGGTGTCATAAATTTTTTTAAGTTCAGCAACGAATATTTGAGTTTCTTATGCTATAGTAATTAAGTAAATAAAAACATTCACGTTGGTGATTTATTATATAGAACTGGTATCTGAACTGACATGTCCTGTCCCCGTTGTTCCGTGGCGACTAATTCATGAGCCAACTTTATGCTCTCTTATCTGACCAGTTTGCTCTTAATTCTCGACTGGTATCAAATGCTGTGTGTCTGTATAAAACAGACGGGAACACTTGTAAATATACTTAACGTAACATGTGGAGTTAAGATTAAAGAAAGGAAAAGTTCACGTGCACATATTTTTAATTCTTTTAGGGATGGAGAGTGGGTCTTTATCCAGACACGAGAAAAATGTATTATAGTTACTAGACTCAAACATGTTCCCTGGTTTATTAAAGAGAGGGATTAAACGTTTCCTATTTCTTAGAGTGGATAACAGTTTAATAACCCAAACATAACTACGGTGATAAGATGGTAACTGTACCGTCCAACTTTCATAAGAAGAACTTTATTTGACAGCTAGAAAAGGTACCTATTTATTTTCACTTGTTAATATATAAATTAGTGTAATCTATAGCTCTCAATTTTGATTTATATTAAAACTAATAATGTAGAGGAATGTTAACAATTATGGCCACAAAATAAGTGTTTGTGTTTAACTGAAACTTGTATGTACCAAATTCCTACCATAATAAGATGATAGTAAGGAATTTATATAATATTTACAAAAGTTCCCAAAACAATTTAAATATATAATTATTAAGTTAAGTGAATAGAAGCTGTAATATTTGATAGAAACTTATTTAAAACAATATTTATAAAATAGTTTGAAATTATCAATATTGACCCAGAAAAAAATGTGTATTTTCTTAAAATGCCTAACCTAACTTTCTTAAAGGGGTAAATATTAATTGTGGAATTATAGGGAACGCGAGTTAAGATAAGTTTTTTGCCAGTTTTTATAATAAAACTTTTTTTTACCAAAATAAAATAAATATTTCTCTAGTAGAAATATAAAGTTTAAATTTCTTCACATGGCGATATCAACAGTTAATAAATATGTCATGACCATAGCGGTATTGGATGAGAAACTTTTTAAACGGACAGAAAAAGTTCGCATTAAATTCCTGAACACCCTTGACAAATATTCAACAATTGTTGATATCACCACGTGAGTAAAATTAAAACTTGTGTTTTTATGGGAGCTATATTTGATTTAATTTGACCAAAATATTGTTTTGCCGTGTGTATAATGTTTAGTTGTTTTTTGTTTTGTTTTTCTTTGCATTAAGTAGAGGTACTGTAGTTCGGAAAAATTCTAAATGCAAGATATGTATTTCATCAAATTTATGTTTATATTATGACATCGATTACATTAGTGCTTACTGAGAATAAACTCCCCTAATAAATACTTTAAAAAGGGAGACTTGATTTTTAAAACATAAATTAAACTAGCAATAATACTGTAAACTAATATTTATATAAGAACTATAGATGAAAATTTGAGCTAAAGCTTATAAAATAATATACTATTCACAATTATTTATAATGACATAATATTAAGAAAAAAATATTTGAATTACAAATACCGTCTCCAATAGACAAAGAGTCAACCTCTTTTGGTAAGATTTTTCAATGTTTGATAGGAAAGGAAGGTCTTTAATCCCGGCTGTGTATATTAAAGTATTTTTGGCTATATTATTTCTCACTCCCCTTCTACGAAATTGTGGATACCATGTTATTAGTGTGGTCTTTTTGAAAGATTTTATGGTGAATTATTCTTAGAACTAGGGATTGGACGTGAACATTATAAGAAATAAACATAAATTAACGTGGATAGATAAGGGGAATACTAAAACGATATTTTAATTTTGGAAAAAACACCCCCTAAATATATACAACTAGTACCTTTACCTCCTTATCTCTGACAATCCATGCCTGTTGTGAGCATAATGCCCTATACCGTGTGACCATTGATGCAAGTGATTTTTATTCATAAAACTATGTTTCAACCTTGACCAAAAGTACTTGATAAAGGATAAGGTTAACATTTTCTATATTCCTTCCAGGTTAAGTCTTGCGGTTTAAATTTACATGTATAGTTAGGTTTCCTAATTCGAGTTAGTTTGATTTGTTCTAAGTTTAAAAAAAAAAGTTTTGTGTATTCTATTTGGATCATCATTCATTATTTTCTTCCTTCTTCATTCCCTTTCTTTCACCGCTATCTCATTTCTTACCTACACCTTGGTTCGAAATTCCAATAGCTTACCATGCCAGATCAATCAATCATCTTTTCTACCCTCATGCTATTCCTGCCCGATATTCTCCAAGAAACCCTTTTTACATATTCACCCTTTTCAAAATAAAAAAAATAGAACAGTCCAAATATGGTTTTCTCTCCCTTTGTTCGTCAAAACTAATCCCTTTTTCGTGACCTCATCTTTTCTCTTCTTATATCCTGAGTCAAGAAACAATATGATGCCCCATTGCCCTTAATGATCCTTGAAAAGGACTCGAACTTAAAAAAAAAAGTGCGGATCAGGTCAGGCAGATGAGAGAAGAGGTTGTTTTTATCTTCCTTTTTAATTTGGAAGGGGATAGGGTGAATATTTCATTTGAGAGGATCATATTGGTTGAGGTCACATGGTTCCCATCAGGTTGTATGAAAAGATATGTTGACAAAAATTTGGAACCAAAATAACAAATGAGGAAATGGACATTGGATAGGTCTAGTCATAATTTTAAAGAGCTACATAGCTAATAATACCAGTGGCTTCTCTAGGCTCGTTGCCATGGTAAGCAAAACTCATTTAAACTGTACCTATGAATTATTATCAACCCTAACTAAAACACTCATTGGACAACTATCTACAAACATTAATTCCAATGTGAGGTATGTATTGCTGAGCCTATGTATGAATGGTCAAATGGGGACAAAGCAGAGGAGAACATATTATCACAGGTACAGTTTTAACAAGCCCTGCTTACCCTGATAATATTCCACAACAAAACACTGTATTTATAGTTAAACGTAATTATTTGTAGTCTCATTTTGAGGATATATTCATACGCCTTTAAATTTAGCCATAAATACTGGCAATTAAATAATTCAACAACTACAGAAGATGTAATATTATATTAATATGTATATACATGTAACTTATCTCTCTTTATCTCTCTGACCCAAATATCATATAATGATTACAATAAATTAGTTAATTATAGCTGTTGCTAAATCATGTTTTTGTGTTAGTTATTTAATAAGGTATTATATTCATTACCAACTAAGAACATCAATTATATGCTGACATAATTTGGGTAACTGTTGACATAGATACTTTAAATAATTTGATCCTAATAAGAATATCAGATTTTTACTAAAAAAAATATTATTTCATATAAAATATAAGAAGCTACCTCAACAGGATATTATAATAATCTTAGTAAGCTACTTTAAATCGCATTAGTATGATATCGTGTATCGCAAATTCGTCCAGTCATAAAATTTAATATGCTAAGAGATTATTATTATGCAGATGATATAAAAATCGAGATTATCATATTATTATTTTTAAGTTAGCATGACCACACATTAACAGCTAAAATAAAAATTTCATCAGATGGTTCCAATCTTTAACCAATGAGACTGCGATAAATTTATAAGTGCTGAGTAGGCGACTGATTTATCTATTAACATTAATCGAATAGACGTGAAATAAAAAAAATTAAGGAAGAAAGAGAACAGAAAACTTTGGAACATCATAGTTACGATTGCGCGAATCAAAAGGATTAAAAAAAAAAAAATCGATGAACATGAGAGGTTATCTAAAAAAAAAATCGGCAGATATTATCTTAGTATAAGAAACTTTTAATGTGGTTTATCTTTTGCTACTTCTGCGTGGATCGTGCTTCAGTTTTTTTTAAATATATTTTTTTATTTTACGATGAACGCCCTTCAGCCACATATATTCTAAATCCTCATCCTTTGCTAACACTCAAACACCTCTCTCTTCTTGCCTCCGCCGCTGTCTTGGGAAAGTGTACGGAATTGATTTGCTCTCATTACCATAACAAATTAAAACTCACCTCACGTTGTCTGACTAAGAGATGTCAAAAGAGATTCGCTCCTTCGCCTCGGCACTTTCTGACTCTTCTCGGAAGCTCCCTTCTATCCTCATATTTTTTCGTCTTTCCATCTCTCACTTCAACATCTTCCTAACCACCATTTCCAACCCCCCAAACCCCGTCCCCCCACTCCCCCTAGACCCCGGTATTTCCATCTACTAATTTGCTCAGTCAAAAACACTTTATTGAAAACGTAACGCAAGTTTCCTAGACGCACGTGATGGAAAGAGAGTTACGTTGGATGGGTAAATAATTAGTAATTAGTTAAATTAGGTTAAGTTCGCACAGTATTCTCTTTAACTTGTTTCTAAAACGCACGTCGAGGTGTGTGTAAACTAGTGCGGTGGTTTTGAAGTTACTTCATTTATTTAATGGATACGTTCGTGTAAATTTTTATTAGTCTTATTTAGAGAAAGTATTGTAATAAAGAAAAATGTGTCAATATAATTATATGATGTTATTATGGTCCTGAAGACCAAAAGTTTGTCTCTCTCTTTCTCTCTCTCGGTCCCTCCCTCTGTGTATCTGTCTGTCTGTCCCTCTGGCTGTGTCTGTCTATCTCTCTGCCTGTGTTTGTCTAGCTGTGTGTGTGCATACCTCTGTCTTTCTTCCTCTCCCTCTCTCTGTCTGTCTCTTTGTATTCTATATATGTCTGCCTGTAACTATATATTTGTATCTCTGTCTTTATGTATTTCTGTCTGCCTCTCTGTCTGTGTCTGTGTCAGTGTCTGTACCTCTGTCTGTCTCTTTGTATCTATTTATGTCTGCCTGTATCTACCTAGCTGTATTTATGTCTTAATGCATTTCTGTCTGCCTCTCTCTCTCTTTGTGTCTGTCTGTACCTCTGTCTGTCTCTTTGTATCTATATATGTCTGCCTGTATCTATCTAGTTGTATCTCTGTCTTTATGTATTTCTGTCTGCCTCTCTCTCTATCTTTGTCTGTCTCTCTATATTTCTGTTTGTATATCCGTCTACCTGTGTATGTCTCGTTGTATCTCTGCTTATCTTCCTGTTTGTCTGTTTGTGTTTGTCTCTCTCTGTGTCTGTCTCTCTATGTCCATCTGCCTGTCTTTCTTTCTCTCTGTCCTTCTATCCACCTGTCTTCCTGTCTGCCTGCCTACCTACCTCTACAAGTAGCTACATCTGAAATGGTTTGAGGGATTTCATTTGAACTTTATATTTAGATGTCATATTATCATAGTTCAAAACTAGACAAAAACTTAGTTCTAGTCAAAAATTTATTAATATTGAAAACTCGAAATTATTTTTAAAATGTCTGACAATTTTTTTTAAAAATGAACATCAGAAGGGTTTTTGACATGTAAAATCAAAATATCTGTTCTTTTTTTTTTTAAAGCGTTAGGACACCATCGCTCAGGCGTTCTCATATAATTAATGTCCATTATAGCTTCGAAGATAATTTTCAAACATAGTTTTTAAGTGAACTACCCTTAGATATGTTTTCCTCATAAAAACTAACACATTGATCTTTTTGATACAAAATAAACACTCTTTAATTATGAACTTTTAATTAAATTAGTCAAATTTTTTTAACAAAGTTAATGATTTGTACTCTATCACAAAATTATTAAATATTTGTAAAAATAAAAAGTATTCATATTTATCATAAAATCTATTCTTATATTTACATTTTTAATTCATTCTTAGGTCAAATTAAAGAAAATATATATAATTAGTTTCAAGTAAACTATACTTAAATTCATTATTTTTAGATAAATAAATATAGATTATAATTGAATGAAAATATTGTTACAGCTATATTTTAAAATTCCATTTTTACAAAATCGTTTATTTGTTAACTAATATTGTATGATTAAAAAGAACACAAATATAATTATTTATAGTGCAAATAACTTAACAGATATCCATTTTGAACCAATCATTAATTTGTTCTTTTAGTAAATTAATTTTTTTAGACAAAAAGTTTCTTAGTAAACTACGCATTATCAAAATTATTCCCAAAATCCTTTATACAGTTTTATTTTCCATATTCATGTTACACACTCACAAAATATATAATTTAAGCAGAATCATTAAATACAGTTTCAAAATAATTCAAAAAGTTAGAAATCACTCACAGTTAAGCAACACTTTATCGAATTTTTACCACAAGATTAAGTTTATAGATCTATTTGTTTTTTCAAACAATCCCAACATACCTATTTGAAACCAAATCGTTAGGGTCAGTTATAGAATATTTCCGTTTTTTGAAAATTCTGTCATCGGTAAACTACCCTTATATGAGTTTTATTTGTTATTTGTCATTAGAAATAAATATTCATGGTAGTTTTGAGATACAATCTAAATCGGAAACTTCCACCCATAAACTATTAAAATAATTCTCAAGGAAAATCGAAAAGCGTTAACTGTTTGTAATGTTGAACAGGTCCTAGATATGAGCCTTAGTAAAAAATCAATAAGAATTGATTTTGAGAAATTCAATTTGTTCTAATATTGTTACTAAGCTATTCTTCATTTAGAAAGTTAGATATACTCGTATAATTGCAAGAAAATCTAGAAAACTTAAAAATAATATTTAGACACCAACTTTTAGCCTGTTTGACTAAATAGTTTTGGCTCTAGTCCTAATTACAGACAGACAGCCAGCATTGAAAAAAACACTTTTCATGGAAATTTGACATCCATTAAAATCCCGATTTTTTTTTTTACGCTAACAATACTTTCTCCCTACGAGGGGTTACAATAAATTAACAAATGGTATAGTCATGAGGCAGGTAAAGTTTCGAGAATTTTTATTAGTATTTGTGTGAAGGAAGCGTGAGAAACCTTTAATGATGTTTCCTACATGTGACATCGTGGTAGGTAAAAATAGAATATCCCATGTTAGTGAATTTACGTTTAATTCAACGAGCTTTAGAAAAAAAAACCATAAATTCTTTAATAATTTTAAAATAAGAAAGTAATTTTTTTAAAGATGCAAATAGTATAGTATCAATGTGTAAACTCGTCAGAAGAAGAGGGTAAAAGTTATAAGTATATAAACCAAAAGGCCTCACAGGGTGAACTGACACGTTTCTTCTCTCTAATTATATTTAGTACATTGGTGTCTAAGTGTAATAGTGCTTAGACTGCTTAGGCGAGTCAAGAAAATATCTTTAAAATCTTCAAGTAAGCAATGTCGCTATGGTAAAACAACTCTCAATACACTCCAGTGGGGCTTGAGATCCATCACCCACATCAACAGTAATCCAGTATATTGCGAGGCTGACACCTTAGACATTAGAACCCTCAGTGATTATAGGAATCAAACTTTAGCGTTCATTTAATGGTTAGTCACATGAGCACGTGCGTATGGAATAAAACATTTGCATGTGTGTATGTATTCTTTGTTAAAAGTTTATATTGAACTGAGCCACATCGATGGGCATATGGTTTAGGGCGTCACTCTCGCGTTAACCTGGATTGATGGTGACGGAAAATTAGGGGCTAGAATACTGGTCTAAGCGTATTAAAGGTGCTATAAATGGTTTCCCATTCTGCCTTCACGTAAATGATGATACACCTCCTTCGAATAACACAATTACCAAATTTACTTATATGTGAACATCCGGTAAATATAGCAATAATCGGTGTATCAGTTACAAAAAAAAAAGTTTGACTTGCTACGTCTCACACATTCCTACCCCCTCCACCCCCGCTAATCCCCTTTTTTTATCCCACCCTTAATGACACGCTTCCTTTAAATCCACCCCATCATCCCTCACAGCTCTTCCC
>CABFOV010006292.1:7939-18895 GCA_902141375.1 Timema poppense | reverse complement strand
AAATACTCCAAGAAAAATATATGATGTTGCGCTGAAAAATATGATTAATTAAAAAAAGTTCATTTTTAGTTTTTATCCATCACTTTTTAATTTTAATTGCAAAAATATGAAAAAATGGTGCATTTTTTATTCTAAAAAATTGCATAAGTTAATAAAAAAATAAGTTTTATTTTAGCGCCCAGTTGTCCTGGCGCCCAGTTGTCCAGGCGCCCAGTTCGCGTGCGCCCAGTTGGCCGCGCCTGGTTGGCGGCGCCCAGATGGCGGCGCCCAGTTGTCCTAGACCGGGGCTGGAAGGAACCGCAAGTTTCTTCTTATCACCACATCGTATTATCTGTACAAATTATACGCTTTTATTATAATTACTCTAACTGGTTAGAGATCATGAAAGAAGCATTTTAAAAGTAATCTACTGGCATTCGCATGGAAGGAGAGTGGGGAATCATATAGTAAAAACTTCCTTAAGTAAAAATGACTTAGATTCTAACTCCGATCTCCTAGTAATCCCCAGGATAGTCTAGAAAGATACTGACGCCTTAGACTATTCCTCCATCGAAGTGGGTGGACCGCAAATAAAGGCTGAATTTAATTTTTTTTAATACTATTAATTTATATATTTAATTTTTTAGACCTCCGTCTTACTACTCGTTTGGTTTTTACGCTTCAAAAAACAAACAAGCAAAACTTACTTTCTGCAAACGTTGGGATTTTAAGCGATTTTTAACTCGTGGCACATTGACAAAGGTGCTAAAAGTGTCGAGGAAAACCATCAGTTATCGAGGAGAAATTTTATCATTCAGATAACGAGAAGTAATACAGTATTGTATTTTAAAATTTAAATAAATACAATTCTAAAAGGGTTGATCATGGATCTTTAAAAAAAATATTTATTTATTTATTTCGTGTTCATTTTTATCTTCCCTAAATCTCACACGCTACCCTGGTTTAAAAATGATGATCTAATGCGTCAACTCTGGCAATAGATTTATACTGCTGTTTCCAGGGAAGTTGGGGTTCGAATCCATGTCGAGTGAAATGACTCTAAAAAATAGTCTTCCACTCTCCCTCTTGGCCAATGAGGGAACACTCACTCTGAACTCAACCTTCCTCAACACTATAACACTAGCGTATCTATTTCCTCTGCGTGCAACCCGAACAGATAGTGAGGGGCGATGACAAAAAATAATTAAAGAATAACAAAGCCATTTTAGTTTATAAATATATTCAGGCAAGACAAATCTATTTTCCTTTTGTAAATTTCTTCAACAAATTATTTAAAATAGGTAATACAAAATTTGATGGTAAAGTGTGTACCTTTTAAGAATGGAATGAAGAAAACGTGAGTTAAGGAAAGTGTTTTTGTATTTTTTGTAGCGAAACATTTTTTTGACCAAAATAAATAAGATATTGCTCCAGTAGAAACATCGTTAAATTTTCTTCAAATGGTGATATCAACAGTTGTTAAGTATCTGTCATGAGTTTAGCAGAATTTGATTAAAAACTTTTTAAATTGAGATAAAAAGTTATCATTAAATTCCAAGATATCCTTGACAGATATTCAACAATTGTTGATATCATCGTGTGAAGAAAATTAAACTTTATGTTTCTACTGGAACAAAATGTTTCAATATGAAAGCTCGCCCTAAGATACTTTACTTAAATCAGGTTATCAACACTACCACGTTAAAGGACGGACATAAAAAAAAATCGAACTATCGGGTGGTCTTAAAGGAAAGACATTTCCAACCAATTAATATGAATCACGCCATGTTCATTACAACACAAACTGCGTTTCCATGGCCACCATATCTCTTCTTTCTCCTCGGGCCCCCTCAGCGACCAAGGTGATATACCGTGCTTTACATGCAAGCTTCGTATATACCTCCTTCTTTCCTCTGATCTGCTGATACCACTGGGTATCAAGAAGAGAAGAAGACTCCGTTTCCCTTCTCTTCACAAAGACAATTCACAACTATAGAATGTGTGTCACGAGCCTTTTCTGTATGAGAAGAATAACAATTAAAAGTTTTTTTATATCGAGATAAGGGTCTCAGTGTACACACACACACACACACACACACACACACACACACACACACACACACACACGATGCCAAGTAGAAATGGAAATTTTGAAGGGCGGGAGGAAGTAGAGTTTAAAACCCTTTAGACAAAGAAATAAGATACTTGAGAGAATGAGGAGTGTTTGTGACTGCATTCCAAATATTCTGATCTCCATCTAGCCGACCAGTTGGATGTTCGGCCATTTTGAACTGTACTGAAAAGGATGTAGGTGGTCCCGGATCAGCTGTGTGACATGAAATGTTTCCAGAATAATCATAACTTGTCTAAGCCGTGCCTAAGATATATATTGGTTTTGTATATTTATTTAGTAGAAGACATCAATTAAAATATATTTCCCATGAGAAGAATTAGGTATGATTGGTCGAATGGGGAGAAATTGGGAGGGAAATTATTGCAGGTACAGCTTTAACAAGCCCTGCTTGTCCTAGTAACACTCTACGATACAAAACTGCCCCAACTGTCGAATGGATAGTTCTAGGTGAACGTTGTTCCAATAAGTGTGGAATTTAAAAAAAATAGTACCTATTACATTTTAAAGTTTGTTAGGTTCCAAACTATTGCCGATTTGTTTGAATGTCCAATTTTAGAACTTGCTTAGTAGTTTAGCTTGGTTTATAATAACTGTACTGATAATTACTAACTTGTGTTTAGAACATTGTGGAATTCCCTCACCAAGCCAAATAATTATATGGCTGCTACTTCAATATTAATGAGAGAACCGCATCAATTTCCCCATTAGCTGCATGTTATCACGTTATTATGTTGGTACAAATATGAATTAATTGCAAAATACTTTCTTTTAAATCACCCAGAAATTAATTATCTCTACTTTCAACTTATTTGCACTAGCAATTAAATAATTTCCATCACATAGCCGTGTGTCACCAGCAAAAAGAACTTGTATTAAATATTTTCTAATTAGCGCGTACGTATACCATGGCTATAAAAGATTTTTAGCAGAAATGTACCCGCATTTGTGTGCAAGGAAAGTGGAAGATAAATTTTGCTAAAACCACCCTCAGTACTCTCGAACAAGATTTGGACCTCGATCCCCTCGTCATCGGTATTCTAGTCTTCTATAAGTGTAACGCGTTAGACCATGCGGCCACCGAAGTTGGTTATTAACGAATTTATCTTCAATGAATTAAAGAATGGGGGGGGGAGGGATTATTTGAAAGGAAATGTGCTGTTATTAAAAAGTAGAGAAGAAGGAAAAATGACTGATAAAATCACATACATAAAACCATTTCTAGTACACCCAGCTGAGATTCGAACCCTGACTTTCAGACCACCACCGGTCCATTTTATGGCAAGAACAATGCCATAAATCGTGTGAACTGGTTTAAGCCATCAATATAAACAAGAAACCTGTTCATTTGAAATTCCGGTCCATCCGGAACACACTTTCGACACAAAATAATTGAAACATTTTTTTTTCTACTTTTTTTTAGCACCCCGTCTTAATACCGGCTCAAGTTATTTTCATATTACCTAACTACACTAGTGTTCTAGGAATGAGGTAGGTTAAATTAGGAAAAAATGTACCCATATTAAAGGAAAGGAAGAGTGGACCGTTAGGAAAAAACCAACCTCAGTAAACCCAATGGAAATTTTAACCCCGATCTTCCCGTCATCAGCAATTTCATGTATTAGGAAAGGGATGCCTTAGACCAGGGCTATTCAATTAGTTATCCAATCGGGCAACCTCAAAAAATCCTAATATTTGACAGGCCAAACATTTAATTCAATCCATCGGTAATTTGGAACGTTATTAGATTACACCTTTGTAGTAGGTGAAACGTAATTTGAAACAATATTTAATATTGATATATATTAGTGATATTAAAAAAAATCTAAATCTAGACTATAGCTAGGCCCAATAAATATGAAAATGTATATCATGTCAAAATCATTCAAATGTCGAACCCCCAATCCCCCATCAACACAATTGTTTCATGGGCCTGGAATCTGTCGGGATGTGCTATGGCCGTGGATAGGGGGAGGTGACTGTTTGGGGTCATGATTGACAGAGACTTGATTTTTAAGGTTTTTACTAGTGCTTATATCTCTAGTACTAATGTGATGTTGATAGATATATATGGAGGAAAAAACATGAAGAAAAATTCAGAAGCTTGTGACAAAACGGAGTGTTGTTAGTAATACCCGATGACCTCTCTGACTCCTAGGTAATCCCTACAAGGTTTTCGAACCCCGGTATCTTGAGCTCAAGCAGTAGTGCTCATTGTTAAAATTTAAACCATTAATGGGAAAAACAACATTTTTGATCCCTTGCCAACTTGGTAAAATTTAGCTCATACGTGCTCAGAGCAATTTAGAGACAGAAATCTTACAATAAGCCTAAGTAATTACAAGCGAAGCACTCCACTATTACCATAAATAACGCACGGAAAATAAGCCAGGCAAATATAAACTGGCTAGACGTCGGCTGCTGTTGGGTGGAGGGGAAAAGAGGTGTGAGTCACTTAGAGTTCAGCCGTTATGTGGTGGCACTTGGAAGGGGAGGTACCAGGTCTAGAGTGGGGGTTGCATGCCACTGTAGTTTAAGCTCGCACTCCCTTGAAAACTCTACGTCACCATGCTTCTTCATTGATGCAGTAGTTGGACATTTAATCCATGGGAAGATCTGTGGAACTTAGTGGGCTGGATGTGGCCTGTGGGCTGCCAATTGAATAGCCCTGACTTAGACCATTCATCCACTGAAGTGGTTTTTCAGATGATTTTAAAAGGTATATTATTTATCATATATAATGCCTTAACAATTTGTTGGCTTTCCTCTTTCTTTGTTTGTAACAAACAAAAATCGCATCCTGCTCCTCATACTGTATCATGCCGTAAATAAATGTGTAATTTCTACTACATATGGTGTGTACCCCAGCATCCTTAAAAGTTTCAGGAATAGATTTGGACCGACCAGATTTGACATGGTCCCATTAAATTCAATAATGGATTTTTCTAGAGTTTACATTTGAAATACTATTTTAAAGTTATTATATTAATACATAAGTTAACTATGATTTTAAAAAAAAGCATAAAGAGGTATTTGCTACTCTGAGAACACCGAATGGGTACAAGAGAGAGAAACTTCATATCAAAATCGCACGATGCTGTGGATCAAAAGTGCACAGGGGAAAACAATAACTTCATAACGTGGCAACATGTCAAACAAGTGGTGTTCACAGTAATGGCGGGAATGAACTATCACGTTGAATTGAATCCTCCAAAATTTTATGTTTGGCAAATTGGATTATCTTTTTATTATTTGGGGTTCGGTAAGGTTAGGCTATTCCGATGTCAACAAGCGGTTTTCTTATCTGTTTCTCAGAGACAACTAAAAATGGTGCACTTTTGATGCAACTATCTGGTAATCTTCTGATATACTCCAAAGAAAGTACGTAAATTCCGCCAGTGTGGTATCACCACATACCTTTATGGATATATCCTTCATGTTCAAAAATAAAGCCAGGATAAGTCATCGTAATAATGCAGACAGTATTGAGGCGTCAGGGTAGGCAGGATAAGCTCAGCAATCCCACAAGGTTTTTAAAAATGAGAGACAACATCCTTTTACATAAAAAAATATATGTAAAATTGACATTTTAATGAGTTTTTTAAAGCCTAGTTAAGCGAATGTGTCAATTCCTTTTGGCAAGATAAGCTGATACCTTTCCGCCTAACACACCCCGAAAATCAGGTCTGCTGGGAGCTATGGAAGGTAATGCGCGCGCAACTATTAATCCCTGCCACTGAAGGCGACCAGTAAGCCGGCTATCCCTGACTCGTGAGTGTTACATTCTGATTATACCGAGTGTGAGCCAAAGTTTTGTTTCAGTGTAGATTAGCCTAGTTTTTTGGTTTGTGACTTGGATTTTATTGAGTTGTTTTAAATTTCATGCTATATCAGTAATGTTTTAGGATTAGGTGTATGTGCCTTAGAAAGAAATGGGAGAAGCAGTAGACATCAACAATGACTCTTTCAATAGAGTTTATTTTTTGTTAATTAATTCTTCTGATACTTTGTTTTGTAAACAAATAGTGAATTAAAAGGAATAATAGCATGACCAAAATAAATATTTCACAGAAAGCATATTAACAAATAAATAAAAACTAATACTGTTATATTTATTTATATTGTTATTATTTTATTCACGTGGTGATATCAACAGTTGTTGAATATCTATTAAGAGCATAGGGGCATTAGAGGATAAACATTTTAAATAAAGATAAAATGCTGTCGCTAAATTCCAGGACACCATCGGCAGATATTCAACAATTTTGTTGATATCACCCTGTGAAGAAAATTAATAATAATAATATTTAGCACCGCGTATTACTACCCGTTTGAGGGAATACAATTAAACTCTATGTTTTTACTGATGCAATATTTGATTTAATTTAGCAAACAAAAAAGTGTTTTGGCAAAAAAAAAAAAAAAACTGGCTTTTTCTCGTGATCCCTTCCATGCCACTTTAAGTGTACCACTTTACGAGTTTTCATGATTCAGCTTACCCGTAAATTATCATCACGCTTTGCCACTCAAACTTATAAATTTAAAATAATAAAATCTGTTTTAAGTATTTTATTTGTTTTTCTCTCATCACCTCGACATGGATGTCGGGACGTAAGGTAGGTAGTACAGTCCGGCTTGCGACCAGGGGAAGTACTCACCGGTTAATAATTCACCGTACACCAGCAGACATTTTGTTGGCACGTGTGCAGGTGGGTGATTTACCGTCCTTTGGGGAAAACCACGTGGCCTCACACGTCAGGTTGGTAACAATGGTGAGGGAATGTGAAACAGGAGGGGAGTGGGTAGATGTGGGAGTGGGGGAGGGAGGGCGAAAGTGTGATCTTGCAGTTTTGAATTTTGATTTCATATAGTTGTAGCTATGAGTAATACTCAATTCAGTACTCAAATAAAGAATCAAAATATGTTCTAGCTTATTTCTGAATTTAGCTTATTTTTTCAGAATATCTTATATACAAAAAATGATAACTCAAGCTATTTAGAGAACTCTACATTTCAGAGTAAACCGTAATACAATTAATAACATATACCATTAATATGCTTTAAAAAGTGTAATGTAATTTAAAATAGTGTTAATCGAATGATATTGTTTATTAGAGTGGCGTGGCATTTTGCCAGTATAATCAGAACCTATTTAAACAGTAACTGTGGTGTGCTCTAATCACTCATTAGAACACTCATTGGTCAGGTATAAAAGAAAATACATTCCCATCTGAGGTATGTAGAGCATAGTCTATATATGCTCCGACACCGTAGCTCAGCCGATAGTGTTTCCTTATACTGAACTAATGATCATAGATTCGATTCTAGGCAAGGCCATTAAGTGTATCATTAGTGGAATGGGGCTTTACCATTTCACAGTGATGGATTACCGGTTGATAGTTGGAAGTTTTGTCTGATATTAGTTTAAGCTAGTTATTTAGTCATGTACTGATATAATCGGTCAGTTCATAAAATTAAATTTAAATACCTCAAATAAATTAAATTACTATGTATGATTGAAAAAATGAGTAGGTTTTTCAAAGTTGTTGATAAAACATCAAGATTACAGTTTTAACAAACTACATATCCTGGCCACACTCCACGACACGACACTGATATATTACAACGTGAGCTGTGTAGTGCAGAGCCCTATGTATTATTGGTCAAATTGGGACAAAGTGAGGGAGAATATATAGCGGGTATAATTTTAACAAGCTCTGATCACGATGGAAACACCCTGCGACACTGCTTGATATATGGATAATATCAAAGCACGGTGGTATGAGAACATAAAACATATATAGTTTTAACCAGATCTACTTAAAGTATTTCCAGATTTCCAGATTAAGCCACGACACTGATTTATTAAGTATTGTAATCAAAGGCTATCTCTGAGAAATAACTATTTAATGTTCGTATTAAAATTACAAAGAAAAATATGTGTTTTTTTAATAAGAATTTATGAAATAATTATATAGTTTGTTTCTAATGAATTAAACTACTATAATTATTACAAAAAGTTTTTCTAGGGTGGTTTTCAAGGCAAGAAAGGGTTGATGGGACTGTAATTAGTACACCTACCTCTTCAATTAGGTATATAAGCCCTCATTCAATCTTTTATTGTATATGTGGATGGTTAAATAGGTAGAAAATTGGGGGCTAGAAAAACACTACTAGTACAGTATCGTCCATCTTGAATAGTCCTGTTCACAATCTCCTAACCACCACTGATAATTACTATTTCTGATTGGACATGTCTTATTTGACAATTTTATATTTCATCTGTTTGATAATGTTCAGTTTATTAAACAATAACTGCCAATTGGGTGTACCAATTTTAATTAAATTTGTCGGAGAAATTCCTCAAACCTAGACCAAACGCAGTTTGTATATGATTTATAAATCTACTTTTCAGTTTCAAGATGGTAACTACTCTAAAATATGTCTGTTTATTCAATGATAACTAACATATTTGTGAACTAATATTAACTTATGTTGACAGGAACATTATGAGAGCTAAGGCTGAAAGATATAGGCACATAATTCCTCATTCTTGTTTTCGGTTTAAATATTGCGGCAGCTCAAAAGATTATTGGTTTAGTAGCATATCTTAAGGGATTTGAGTTAAAACTTTGGAGAAATTAATAGAGTAAATAGAGTATATATATTTAAATTTTTAAGAATGATTCTTAACATAATAAATTGAGGGATTAATGTCAACTGTTCACAGAACTACTAATAGGACACTAGTAACGATAATAACATGGAGGGATTGATGTCTACTGTTTATAGAACTACTACTAGGAAACTAGTAACGATAATAGTATGGAGGGAGTGAGATCTACTGTTCATAGAACTACTAATAGTACACTAGTTACGATAATAATAATTATGAAGGGAGTGAGGTCTACAGTTCACAGAACTACTACATTGCTATAATCCTAATTTCAAGGTTCAAACAATCCCTCTCCAGATAAAAGATTATTCCATCCAACAATATAATCCCTATTTATGCCTATCCTTTACCTACACACACCTAATTATAAAACGCAATACTAGTACCCACTGAAATATGACCTTGGACCAAGTTAGGCATTAATCACCCTCTATAACCACTCGTTCAGAGAGATAAAGCCGCGAGAGTATATAGCTAATGATATTTTGGTTAGTCCCATTAAATCCTTTAGTAACTCTTTAAACATAACATTCATGAAACCACATAATGAGTATATATCATTATTGTGGTAACATTTCAATACTCCTAATTGCATAATCGCCAGGCGAATACGGTGAGACCCACACACCCCAGGCTGACCACTTAACTGACGATAAAAAAAATGTATCGTGTATGGAGTGTGCCAAAATCCTATCATTTAATTTATGAATAAACTAACAATAAATTACAAGGCATTAAAAGCTTTTATGCTTTTATTTCTCATACATATGACGTACTAAAATTATTTTGGTGCTATTCAAAAATGTTAACATAAATTTATTTATTATGTAACTTACATTCAAAAAATTTGGCTACCATCAGTATGTGTTTTTTTTCCATAAAGTGGAATGTTTCGCCATTATTTCTTTAGATTTGAATTATTTTATTTATATTTCACTGTATTTTAATATGAATCAAGGTTATTTCATTACTTTAAAATAGTGCATCTTTTCAAAACAGCTCATAGATAATATAAGCTTCTTCAATGATACGAAACACACGTAAGTAACATCTTAAAATTTCGTCTATTATAATATGTGAAATAAGATTTAAAAAATAATTTGTTAACCATTTTCAATTTTTTTTTTCATTTAAACGAACACACAATATTATTTATCGAGCAAAACAATAAACAGTTACTCATTTCAAACAAAAATGTAAAAGTCATTTTTGAAAAATTTCAAATTTTCCAAACTCATTCATCAGTAAACTAGCCTTGATTTGAATAAATTAAACAAAGATTAAAAAAAAAAAAACCACTAGATATGCCCATATGCCATATACATGACAAATTTAAATAAAATCCATTATAAAATTTCGGATGCAACCCTAGGGACAAACAGACAGACAAATTTGTAAAACCCACTTATAGTTTCAGCGGCACATAAAACAGCAAGTATCCTAAGAATTAAAATGTTCACTATCACAATATTTTATTAATGATAAAGTAAACAAGTTTGTTTGTTCAAATTTATATTAAATTAAAACTAGTTTTGCAAACATTTATGGAAAACAAGTTAATAACTTCTTTATTTAAAAAACAGTCTTACTAATTTGTAACAAATCATCATTATTTAAATATAGTCTACTCAATGCAAAAAGAGATAGCAAAAAAAATCTGTCTACGGCATTTTAATTAAAAGACCCCACAAAATGTATGTCTCAGTCTTGAGTATAGACCAAAGATTAAAAGTGTTGTGTTTTTTTTCGTCTACGTTTGGGTTTGAATATGTTTTGTGTGTCAGTTTTTTTTCTTCTTCTCTGCCTTTAGGGGACTCAAACTAGTTGATTTCCAAGTTATTCTGAGCCAACGCATAGCTGTTCTGGCCAACCTCTTTCTTGTCCGAATGTAAGAAGACTTTTTGAGATGACCCTGATCCTCTAACCCATACCTTCTGAGAAAATAAGATTACCCATCAAGCCAGGGTCTTTATTATGCTTGGGCAGTCTTCCTACTCCTTAGGAGTATACTGCGCTGATAAGACGAAGGACCTCAAGTCAAGTTGATCACCAGGCATGAACAAATGATGGAACATCTGTGGAATTTTATTCTATATTTACTTTCTCATATAAAGTGGAAGTGTTGTAATCGTGACAATTTCTTAACTCAATGCTATGATGAATCTTTATG